>JAXIVJ010003577.1:0-92503 GCA_036785665.1 Chirona hameri
ATATAAGAAAGTCAAGCAACATATGTTTTATGAGTTATGTTACACGTATAATTCGATAGTGCTAGTCACTTTACTATCTGACCTCATTTAAGTAACGGTAATGTCATGCTAAGGTCTAGGTCAGGTCACATAACATAAGGGCAAAATTTGAAATTGATAAATCTAAATAAAAAAGGCATGTTTCTCAACCAGTTTTGTCTCATAAATACAGTGCTGGCATTTATTTGTATGTATCTGGTGACTAAAAAAAACGCAATTAAAAAATATGACGTCGTGAGTTTATCACACTTAGGGAGCCATACGTCAATCAAAAATATAGATATTGCTTTTAAATTTGGTTTGGGTATAAAACAAAAACGCAATTTCAAAATATGACGTCGCGAGTTACTCATACTTGGGAGCCATACGTCAGTCAAAAATACATATATTGCTTTTCAATTTGGTTTGGGTATTGTCCACATGTGGCTCCAACAAATATTCCGTTTTTTTATGTTTGAAAAGTTTGATTTTGAGGACATTGTGTAAATACAAAAGCGTTTTTTTTCTTCTCATTTTTGGGGGTAAAAAAACAAAATGTTCATAATTCCGAGATAGCCATTTTGTAGCTGTTGCCATTTGTTATCTTTTTACGTTTTTTTCAATCGCATTTTGCTCATAATTTGTCATTTGTACGGTCTGTTAAAGTTTGACTGATTTTTTTGTTTCAAACTCGTGTGTAGTGACGTCACTAAATTAGCTATATCTCGTTTTGTTTTCCGACAAAATTGTTTCATTTTTGCACAGAAGACGTACAATTGATGTAGGAGAAGGTACCCGAAGTTTCACGTCGATAGCGTTATTGTTAAAAAAAAAGATATTGCGAAAGTTTGTCAGGGGGGCAAAAAACTCCCCCCCCCCCCAGTCAATGGCGGGTTAACTGGCATTTTCCATCAGAGTCATGCTTACGTTTTTTGCCTTTTTTGTGCTATGTTTGGATCCTATCCCCCCCCCCACCCAGCGATTTCCCTTAAAATAGGCCCTGCAAAATACAAAGAGGGCTTACTCTGCAGGCACAAATTTAAATCGGAGCTTTCGGGTATATTGTAACACCCTGACGAAGGGTGTTACAATATACCCGAAAGCTCCGCTTTTAATATTTGTCTTGTGGAATAAGTCCTCTTTGTATCTCATCTTCATCTGGGATCTCTACGTGCTTTTGGACCTTCCGGTCTGACCAGGGACTCCTCTGACCTTCCAAGAAGCCCCTCTTGTGTGTCAAGGGGCCCATTCGGCCTGTTCAGAGATCCTTCCGACCTGGCCAAGGACTGCATTGGCTGCTTTGTCGCCCTGCCGACATGCTCAGGGGCCCCTCCGACCTGCCCAGGGGCCCCTCCAGTCTGGATAGGAACTAATCCGGCATGTTCAAAGGGCCTTCCGACCGGCCCAGGGACACTTTCGGTCTAGTCAGGGTCTGACTTGCCCAGGAGCCAGGGGCCCAGGCCCAGAAGGCCCCGTGCAACTCGCATTACTGTGTTTGTCTTGCTGAGATGCGTCTCTCCATATGCAATATTACCTACTGGGTTCACAAATGACCATGACCTGAGGTCAAATTTTGAACTGGACCCAATCCGGTCATCGTGAATACGGTTCGAAGTGCCTCGATGAGACAAACACGATGGCGTTGAAATTATTGCCCTATCTTCATTAGGCAAAACGTTGTGCACGAACAACTTCTTGGAAGAAAATGCCAGCATGACATTTGGTGACCTCTGAAGCCTAAACTGTTAATAAGAGCTAAAATTCCATTTTGTTTTCGTTTCTTTCTAGCTATCATAGGAGTTTCTGAAACTAAGTTCTAAAGTTCGAAAATTGCACTTTTGATGACCTCCGGTGACCTCAATATTGACCTGAGCCAAAACATGACCGAAGTGACTTCGATTGGGCCGTCAGCGTCTTTAAAGGAAATAGTTCACCTTCGGATTTTTTTCTTCAGAACACGATTTTATTATATTTTTTTAATACAGTTTCTTTTTTTGTTGTTGAAAAATGGTCCTACATCGCGCCAATTCAGGACAGAAGGTTGTAAATTATTGATTTTATGGTGTGCGTTATTGGTCTGCGCATGCTCCATGGCAGTGCTGGCACTTTCAGACGGTACGGTACATCATATATGCACCGTATTCCTTCGCCAAAAAGTCAAATATCTTCGGCTGGAGAGTCTTTTCAGCCAAGAAAAGTTCCAGATAAGGATTTCTCAACACGGGCTACCAAAACTGCTATTTCAGTTCAAAACCCATGTTGAAGGTGAACTATTTCCTTTAAAAGGACCGTTGGTTGACCTGAAAGGATCATTGCCGAGCCTGAGGAGTGTTGCTATGTCTGATGGGTCGTTATCAGGCGTCTAAGAGCCTTATGACGGTCTGTGAGTCCCTTTCTACGCTTAAAAGGGCCCTCGGTCTGTCTGCACTCTGCAAGGGCCGTCAAGCGGCGACAGGGACTTTTGCTGGTTTGAGAGGGTATTTTTCAGAGAGCTCACTCTGAATTCCATTGGGCCCATCTGACCTCCATAGGTCCCGCTCTGACCTCCAGAGGGCCCACTCTGACCTCCTGCCCACTCTGACCTCCACAATTCTACATCTGGCTTCCCTCGGGATACCATATTGGCCCCCTTTGACCTCCAGAGGGCCCACTCTGGCCTGCAGGGGACCAACTTTGGCCTCCAGAGAGCCCTCTCCGACCTCCAGAGGCCCTCTTTGGCCTCGAGAGAACTCACTTAAACCTCCAGTGGCCATTCTGGCATCCAGTTGGCCTTCTCTCTGACCTCTAGAGGGCCCATTCTGACTTGGAGCCAAGGCTCCGGGCCCACCTGGCCCCAAGTGACTTTGGGGGAAAGATATGTTGGCCCCCCGCTTGGGCCTGGGGGGGGGGGGATGGCCCGGTTGCTCCCCTTGCGGCCGCCTCTGCCAGTGGTGGTGACGCCCATGGATTCCACTGTGTGGATTAGGCGTGTACAGTTACGATTTGCAGCCTCTGAATTCCACACAGCTAAAATAAGGAGGATTTTTTTTTTAAAAGCTCAGCAGCCCTTGTGGGCCCGAGTTTAGAAACACATTTGTTGGGTGCCATCAAGTTCAAATGTGGCAGCTCTACCTGGCGTGACGAGCATAGCAGAAAGCGCAATGATTCTCTACACAACGGGCTGGTCAATCCTGTATCACTGTATCACTTAGGTATAATTTTACAAGTAATTTTATATTTATTTTCAAGATAAGGGACTATTTTTACGATATTTGTGGAGATTGCTAGCAGAGTCTTCGTCTCATTCAGCATAATGTGAGAATTTAGCTACCTCTTCCTGATTGTTTTATTGATTCGTGACGAAGCCGTGGTGGCGCTAGAGTCGTTTTCGCCACATCATCTCTGCGCCGCCATTTTCTTCCTCTTTGTCCTGTGAAGTTTCGTGGTGTGAGGGGTCTGTGAGCGAGCTCCGGCTACATTTTCATGCCATATCGCTGAAAACGGTAGCAAAATGCTCAAACTACTTCCAGACTTAGGTAGAATGGCGCAAAACATGTTGAAAGTGTCAGCAAGGGCATGTATAGGAATCAGGATTAATTCTCATCAAAACTGCCTTATTTCTGGGCTGAGGGGTGTGCTCCCTAGCCAGCCTGCAAGAGCTCTTTGTGCAAGTCCAGTTTTGGCCAAGGTTGATGAGCGGAGAGCCATCAAAGTTCCCAAGCGTGATGAAGGAACTGAAGGAGAAGCAAATCTTGGCCTGGAGTATCAGCTATCAGGTGAGGCTCATTTAATAAGTTCAAAAGCCCTATTTTCACACTCAGACAACATCTCAGACAATAAACTTTGCTGCATGATCACTTTGTGAAGGTTAGTGCTAAGTGTTGTGCTCATGTCTGTGCTTAAACAAAGCCATCTGATGAGAGCTATGTTCTGGACAATTTTAGCAGTTTTATAATGACTTAGCTATCTGTCCTCTGCAAGAGCTCTTTGCCAAAAAGTGCTGGAGGGAGCCCTGCTGTGTGTTGTTTTGCATTAGGGTCAGAATGTTAAATATTATTTACTCCTGGCTTGGGCTAGCATTGATTCACTGACTTGCAATGCTAGCAATTTAATCAAGCAAACTTAGAATGTTCTAACTGTTTTATTCAATGTGTGCTGTGCTCCATGCCATATGTCCAGCAATTGTAGTTCTTTGCCTATATGTGCTGGATTTAGCTATGCTTGACTGGTGTGCCAATATTTAAGGTTAATGAGCCATGCAATATATATGTTTTTCAATCTTTTAAGGATATTATACTAGAGAATGCCATTTTTTTTTCTTATTTTTACTGTGTGGTTGAAATGGTAGGTATTGGTATGATAAGTACACTGGACTGATTATTGCTCTGAATTTGAGAGAATTTCTAATTACATTATTTTTTCAGAGTAGCTGACATCTTTCCTGATGAAAACACTCCAAACCTCCTAGTTGAGGGTCTCAAGTTCTCAGACCATCCAATATGCAATGTGAGGGTCACCAAGAACAACACCATATTCTCCATAACATCTCCGAAAGGTAGGTAAGCCCACTACCTGCCTACACACTAGCCTGCCACAATATGTTGTTTCTTAAGTTTCTACCTGAGGTTGGATTATGTAGTGCTAATTGCTTCATCATTATCTGGATTGTTTAAACTTAATTGCTCAATTCAACATTTAATTGTTTATATAAAGCAATAGCCTATGCTTTTCTTAACACAACATATGGCTTGGTGTCATGACTATGAGCTGATCTGGTTTTATACTAATCATGTTTTGCTGGCCTGATGGTATGTGCTAGGTGAAGGCCAACATTAAAAGAAAACTTCTCACCTATTCCAGGAGTTGTAAAGATGGTGAGATCCTGTGGCATGGAGGGCTTTAAAAATGCCAAGAAGGGTACAAATATTGCTGCTCAGGCAACTGGCATTGCAATGGCTGTGGTAAGTGATGTCTGATGTTAATAAACTAATGGCATATGTGCCTGATTTTACTTTGGATTTGTTTGTGACTTCCAGCATTGTCTTTTTTTGGTTGATGCTTTGTTTTCATGATTGTGTTGTCTTTGCACCATTTTATATACATTATTATTTGCTTAGTGTTATTATAAGTATCATATATTCCTTTCAGCATAGTTGAATCTATTCATGTCAACATGTTTACATTTTGTCATTCATTTGGGTTTGAAAAGAGAAATGTGGATCATATTTTGCCCATGGGCTAAATTTATTTCCCTCTTCCTAAAGAAGTTTTTAAACAGTTTTCTTCTTTATATTTAAAAGTATCTGTTGCAACTTGCAAAGGAAGAGTTGAGATACTTCACAATAACATATTTTTCCAGAGGAAGCAACCATTTTGAATCAAGTTCTTGAGGCAACACACCCAATTTTTTTCTTAACACTTTGATGACAAAAATTGAATATGAACTCCCAAAATATTACTTGAGATTTCTTAGCCTGTTAATCCTGTGGATTGAAGTATGGTTATTATATACTCAAATGTTTCATGCATACTTTGTTAATTAGTCATCAAATCAGAAATGTTATTCCTTATAATCGGTTCCTTGATGTTAATGTCATAGTATGCCATTTTCTCATTTTACTATAAACCTTTTAAATTTGAGGGCTGAGTTAACAATCCAATTGAAAAAAACATTTAATTATACTTACCAGTCTATTTTCTTTGTGAATTGTGGTAACCTCTTATTTTGGCACACTTTTTGCTGTTTCATTCTTAAAGTAAATTTATTCAGAATGTTTTAATTGGGTTGATTTCCGATTTTGGGACCCACATTTGAAACACATTTCCGATGTACCCACACCAAGTAAAGCTTGTTGCGCGGACTCTTACTACGCAATCCGATCGCGCAATTTCAATTCATCGGCGCAGTTTGGTGGGGAAAGTTTTACGTCCGATAACGACTGAGGACGGTCTGCCCGGCTCGCTGGCGTCATCTGACCTTGAACGCGGCCGCTGCCATTGGCTGCAGTTCGTGCCCGCCGGGATCAAATAGCGAGCGCCGAAGCGTCTTGAACTCACCTTGCCAGGTTGAGTCAGCTTTGAAGGCCAGTGCTTCCGACATAGTTAAACGGGCAAACTGTAGTCATCAATCCACACTTTATCAAACGGGGATTACTCCAAGAATGAAATGAAGTCTCCAATTAATCGAATTTGGCATTGTAGGACCGTAGTAGCCGGTGCGCCGATGGATTCCAACTATCAATTAATTGGATGTTTTGATTCTTTTCCAGAGGGCAACCAACAAAGGGTACAAGAACGTCCGCTTGCGGATTCGAGGACTGGGACCAGGGCGGATGGTGAGTACTGATTTCGTGACTTGGTGTACGATGCGTGAACACATGGTTATCGTCATTTTCTGCAGCATAATTCAAAGTTGTTCGTTCGTTCGTTCGTTCGTTCGTTCGTTCGTTCGTTCGTTCGTTCGTTCGTTCGTTCGTTCGTTCGTTTGTTCGTTTGTTCGTTTGTTCGTTTGTTCGTTTGTTCGTTCGTTCGTTCGTTCGTTTGTTCATTCGTTCGTTTGTTAATTCGTTCGTTTGTTAATTCGTTCGTTTGTTAATTCGTTCGTTCGTTCGTTCGTTCGTTCGTTCGTTCGTTCGTTCGTTCGTTCGTTCGTTCGTTCGTTCGTTCGTTCGTTCGTTCGTTCGTTCGTTCGTTCGTTCGTTCGTTCATTCATTCATTCTAAAAGTTCCGTGACATGGCCTGGAAGTGTGCTGAGCTGCTTGTGCTCCTGATCGTGTGGATGGTGCGTGGGGGTAAACGGTGCAATGTGTGAAGAAAGTGCCCGGGAACAGCTCGGGTTCCGTTAAGATGACCGTTTGCATGGGCGATGCGGTCACTTGATGCACGCTTCGTAGTTGGTACACGGTGTATTGACGAACCTCACTTGTTTCCGATGTATCCCGTGCTGTGCTATGACCCGTGTTGACTATCTCAGCCCTGTAATACTCGCTGGCATTACCGCACAAGCTCCTAATCCATTCATCATCCAACCGACTGGGGTTGCTATTCCGCCTCAGGGATTGCTCAATGTTCACTAAGTTGGCTGTTAGAACTTGAGGCGCGATGGATCCGTACGGAGACTTTTCTCCGGCATTAGTGGTCGCAACATGCTCGTCTAAAACGCGCGGAAATGCTGCAGCAACTAGTGTCCGTCCATGGGATTGGAAGCCTAGCTTTCCATAAATAAATATTCAATTTAACATGTCTGTGCGGAACGCAATGATGGAACTACCAAAAATAGTAGTTATTGCTGATGATACTGATATGAAATGTAGTTTTTGACAATACTGATTTAGCGCAGTAAGTAATAGTGCGAAATAATTCGGACATTATTTTGGAGATGTGCTTTACGGTTAAATTGTCAGCCTCAGGTATTTCTGAGCGGACAGTCGACGGCGAAATTCAATACGTGGGCTGGGCTACTGGACTAAAGCGCGCGCACGCAGGACATTTGTTTTGCCGGGGATTAAGTTGCTCATCAATAAGGCCGTTAGTTTTCTAATTTAAAATTCTGCTTTGTCGAACTGTTGTGTTAAACTGCTCAGTTTTTTCTCTTGTAAAGAAATGTTCATATCGTGCGTTGATAACCCCCAAAAAATGGATCCCTAGATCCAATCCCCGGGATCTGAGTGCTGGGTCCACCGATATCATGGACCCGCCTTAAAGTGAATAGTTCACCTTTAACATGGAGTTTTGGACTAAGATAGCAGATTTGTAGAGCAGAACGAAAAACGGATTGTGGTGAAAGAATTACCTCGCTACGCTAAGCAATTTCGACACAGGACTAGTGGGCCCCTTTTAGAAGAAGTTTCGGGCTCCCGAAACTTGTTTCGGGTCCTCACAACGGTTGTTTACGTTCAAGCAGCCTGCGTATATATGGCTAAAGTCCGTCGTTATTGTGTGCAATAGTTTCCATATCCAAGCTACCATATACATGACGTCATAATTGTCATGAAGTTTTTTATGGCCATGAAGGAGAAAAGAGAAACTTGTCCATTTTTCGAAGGATATCCATCTGTCGTCCAACAAAATGCCATATTCGTTTTTTCCTTCAGCTCGAAATACCGCGTATAGCCAAATTTCAAGACAACTTTCAAGGTCACCTATTCCCTTTAACACGCGCACTGGAGGGGGGGGGGACTTTTGTTCCCCCCCCCCCACATGGTTTTCGTGAATAGCTCGAAAACGAAGCGGAGCCTGGCGGTGGTTTTTGCGCGACATTAAAGCCAACTCAATAGCGGAATGTTTGACGCAAAACAATACAATGTCTAAATTTGTGAGTTATATGGATTTGAAATTGAAGATGGCGACCAGAATCGGGGTCGGCGAAAAGATCCAACATTCCAAAGAACCAACATTCGGATCGGGATGATTCAAACGCCATTCGGTGGCCAATGTCAATATTCATCCCGGACACAACTTCAGACACATTGCTGGTGACCTGTGACGTCACAGAGGTCATTCCCAAAATTGTGACATTTGGCCAGATTTGACTTTCGTAACCTCGTTTGGCCTTTAAGATATTGACCTGAGGTTATGCAAATTGCAGCATGTAGAGCACCATAGCGCCTACCTACCCTGCAAGTTTGATCGTTCTAGCTCTCATACTTTCGAAGATCTTAGGGGGGGGGGGGGGGGGGGGGGGAGGGAAGGGAGCACCAAAGTGGCCCGCCTCCAGTGCGCGTTAGTGGTATACCCCTCTCCAGTGCGCCTGTTAAAATAGCCCACGGATTCCATTGGGGTCTCAGATTCGCATATCAACAAATGCATTAAGTTCAATGGCTTCCTAACAACCTAACTCAATTTGTTATATATATATTCAACATTTTTATTTTCGTAAATTGAACTAGTGGGATTTGTATCTGTTTTATGTTCTCATACATACTCAAACTACTACATTATTTGAGCGTGGGATCCGTCATATCCCATGTGATCATGCCCACTTCGAATGTTTGTTTCACGGGATCGCGTGGGGTCCGAGATCTGTTCCTAAACTCCATTGAACGATGGAACTGTAAATTCCATTGACGATCGAACTGGTAACTTGTTTTCCCTTGATATCGAAGGGGTTTCCTTACTCTTATTTGGATCGCAACAATTTGTTGCTGAAATACATTTCACATTTCTCGGTTTATTTTTCATTACGGAAAATATCTGAGTTCAGTAGGAACACTCTTAGTTAAAGTTTACGCATTGTTTACATAGGCACGATGTTGTCATTTGTATAGTCTTCGTTGTGTTTGTTTGATATGAGGAATAATTACTACACAATTTTAACCCCTAAGGTCACTCGGCTACCGAGAATCATTACACATTTTGAGCAAAAGCCTTCAACTAATAATAATGGAATGGTCCGATCGGTGGGCGGGCCTTGTGGCGCGGTTCGTTGCAAATTGCATGCAAGTTTACATTCAACAAATTAGTTTCCTAGCGGGATTGAAGCTCCCGTGAGATTACTTGTCAACGTAACTGATACAATTACATTCGGCATGGCCTACACAGTCCGACACGGCCTGGTCGTGCGGACACCTTTCGGTAGCTAACAATTTTGGAACTATTCAACCGATTGCAGTCGGTTATCGATAGCCCCATCACATCCATCTTCGTCTTGGTATGCTATGTACCGATATATTTGGTAGGAAGGCACGTGACACTCCGTGGGAAATGCCGAACTCCGGATGCTGACTGAAAATCATGTCTGATGAAATTGATATCTATTTATTATCTGATGATAGCGACTAACTGAAATCGGACCAAAATTTCCATACACTATAAGCCTGTGGTACCTAACCATACGCTATAAGCCTAAGCCTACCATATGATTAATAGTGAATTCGAAATTTAGACATGGGCGCACGTGAGTACGTGCAAGAACTAAGGCCACCCCTCAGGTTTTTCGCAGTTATCTCTGGAACGGTTGAGAGTAGACCCATGCAATTTTGGGACTTTTCCTATAATTTATTTCCGCATATGGTATCAATTTTGAGTTCCTAACCTTAACAGAGGCGGTTCCGGGGCCCGGTTTTGGAGTTTTTCTTTCGGCGACATTTGGCGATAATACGTAGATGCGATCTTCACGGCTTCTTCCTAACTGCCTGAAGTATAAAAGAGTTACATAGGTTTACGGTGATTGAAACAAGTGCAAATTAGTTTATGTTGGTGAACTATAATACATATTGCACGGCAGAGGCGGTTTCGGGGACTTGAAAAGGGGAGGTTTACAGGAAGTTATTTATATATATTTTGCCTCCCTTTTCCGCTAACCTGGCACCGCCTATGAATACAAATATCACAATAACGCACCATCTAATTTATACAAAAACTTTTTATTACGCATTTATTTCGCCCCATATTTAGTGACCTGCAAACGCCTATATTTTTTTTAATTTTCAAAAAGCACCGTCATATATCAATCCCCAATTCAATATCTATCGATCCCCATTAGTTGCGTTCAAATCAGTTGATACACATGGCAGCTGTAGTGGATCAAATATACCTCTAATTTTGTTAGTTTTTGCCCCCTGTTGCCCCCTATCAAATATTCATATTTTTTTTATAGAAATGTAGATCGTGTTGAGGGGAATCGAACGCCGCTTGATTTGTGAAAATGAGACAGGTGGATGTGGAGATCTCCAGGGGGGGGGGGGGGGGCGACGAATCCGCCCCCTGTCACTAATAGGGGTGGCCAGGAACCTGCTACTAATAGGGTTAAAGGGAATAGTGCACCTTTAACATTAGTTTTTAACTGAGATAGCCAGATTGTCGGGAGTACTGAGAAATCTCCAAATCGGAAATTTGTCCTTCCTAAACGACCTAGTTGCTGAGTTTCAACGCAAAACTGTTGGGTTTATTTGGTTTTATTTTTAAAGGGACAAATCTCGTGACGTTTCGCATACGTCATCACTACTCCACTGTGATTTATACCACACCGTTTTCGCTATTTGAATCGACCGCCACCGAAACGTATCAACTTTGTCAATTTGGAACCGATTTCCAATTGCAAATTACCAATTCTTGAAAAGACGCATTTTTTGATGGGTGGGTGGTCGGTGTTTACGCAATATATCGATTAAATTTTGAAGTTCGTTTTTTTACGTTGAATTGACCCTTAGCTCAAAATATCATTGGCTATATCTTTGTCAATTTTCATTGGATTTCCAATTGAAAATATTACCGGCATTCGTCTTGAAAAGGCACACCTTTTGATTGGTGGCTCGTACTGGTAGCTGCTATATTAACTGCACATTCACACATTTATTTGCATTCACCACACGCACCGATGAATACACATATGAACCCATTTGTGGGTAGGTATATCTCATTTATTTATGCACATGAACATTATGGGTAGGTGTTCACGCAACGCCACTCCAACTCTGCTCATACAAGGCCATGGCGTAAACATTCACATATTTTCAATCGCGACCAATCTACTCGCGAGTCGCGACACAGCGAACGAGGTTGTTAATGTTGCCTACATATTCTGATTCGAGGATAGACTTTTGCCGGTATGACGTCACAACTCGTTTTGGTGACGCAATATTCTTGTTACGTCACATGTATTGATATAAATATGTTTCCAACTATGACAGATTGGTACTTTTTTTGTCGAATGCCAGAACCGTAATCAGGACACTCTTTTCCATCATTCCACGTACTTTTCCCAAGGTGCACTATTTTCCCTTTAAGAGGCGACGATTTTTTTGTTGACAAATTACATTTTGTACTATGGCATCCTTCTTTTATTTGACGCATTCAGTCAAGTAAGATCTCAAACTATTTTTACCCAGAAACATTTAACTTGCACTTGTGTGGAACATTTTTTTTTAAAAATGTCTAAATTATTGAGGCCATTTCCCCCAAAACGTATCCGTTTTTAAGCAATTGAATTTCGAATTTGCAAAAGGGGGTCTAGGCTAGTCTCGCCGCTGGCTGACAGCGACTTCAAGATTGTTGGTCCTGGAAGTCAGACGACCTGTATTTCTCGAACCTTGGCGAGTACGATGTAAAGAACGGCCAACGCGATAGGTTGCGGTACAAGTTGAAGTTTTTCAGGTTGTTTGAAGTCTCAGTTATAGATTGATTTTTTTTTTATAAAATAAATATTGAGCTATTACAATGCCTCGCACTCGTCATTGTGTTCTGTGGGGGAGAAGACACAGTTCCACAATGTTTGTATTTAAGTCGCCAGAATTATCTGAAACGCTTATTGTGCAGCCAAATGGCAGCGTAAAGGTTTTCTCTATAGGTCTCTATAGCTCAATAATGACGTCATCAAAACTTAATTTGTATAAAGTTAAGTGACTTCTGGAGAACAAAAATCAACATCGTTTTAAGCAGCACTTACTTCATATTTTCGACTACAACCAGCGTATATTTGACAACTTTCATAAAGGTGAAACATTCCCTTGAAGGGGAAAATCTGTCATAAGCGGCCGGACCCGACCTTAGCGGTGTTTTTCAGAAGCTCGTTTTATTGCAAATACTAATTGGATATGCCTGAGAATTTGTACTTTCAGAAAGGTGAAACATTCCCTTGAAGGGGGAAATCTGTCATAAGCGGCCGGACCCGACCTAGCGGTGTTTTTCAGAAGCTCATTTTATTGCAAATACTAATTGGATATGCCTGAGAATTTGTACTCCCCCCCCCAAACAAAAAATGCTACCGGTCATCACGAAACGTTCAAAATAGAAGCATGCTAGACTTCACTGTAGACTGCATTGTGAATCCAGTGGCAGTGGAGCCGAGAAGGGAGTTCTGGGCAATGCCATCCCTAGAAGGCAATACAAAAATTGGTGGAACGAGGAATAAATGCAGCACTGCCATGATAATTTTATAAGTTTGGCCACACAGCTCACAGCTGATACGTTTCTAACCTTTATTTCTCGAAATTTATTGGCAAAATATACAGTAACCGCTGTGAGGAAAAACCTAGGGTGGGGTTTTGATTAAATTGACCACCAAACAACGGGGTAGTGGGTAATTGGTAATGCCAACCCTGTTTTTACGTAAACATGCATAAACATGCATGCTGTTTTATATATTATTACCGAGCGGGCGCGAAGCACCCGTGAGGTTTCTCGTCAACTTACTAGACAAATTTACATTTGACCCGGCCCGAACCGGCCATACATACGCCTTTCGGAAGCTAATAACTGCAACCACTGCTCAGATTGAGATCGGGTTTTCACCATTGGATAGGACCATCAAATCAATTTTGTTTTTGGTATGGTGCGTTCTGATCGGGGTGGTACCACAGCACGCGGCACAAGCAAACGTCGAAATGAACAACAATAATTATTGCGTAAATTGGTTAGAGCTGCTGCGAGGAACATTATTCTTATGATTAAAACCATTCTGAGCGATGAGCGAGCGGGACCGGCCGCTTATGACAGATTTTTCCCCTTTAAAGGGAATGTTTCACCTTTCTGAAAGTTAATTTTGACAAAGGCCTGTGGCATACATATCAATACAGTATCAGTAATTTAACGGGTGTATACATCGAGGTTAAGGTCATCAACCCTAATGGTTTTAATAAAAATAATTATTGAAAAAAAAATGGCTTAATTTATCTAAGTATTAATTTATACGATGAAGCATGCATCGCTCAGGACGTACTCCCTTTTGGCGGATTCGAGAAAGGAGATCATGCACAATTTATTACAACTTAATTGTTATGTAGTTTGTCCCAGGGAAGCAACAGATACCGCTCGGTTACCGCCGATGAAGGCGTTTTACTGGTAATATTAAATCGGTTTATTTTTATATATATTTTTCCTTTTTGTATAAGGTGCCTTAGCTGGTTCGCACATTCACATAGTGACATGCATTATGGTGGCGTTATGACTCGGTCAACGCGGCACCAGATCAACCTCCAGTTGAAAATTAAAAATACAAATTTTGGTTTGCCCATTCATTTTTACATTTAAAGGTGGATATGGTTCTTCGTTTCTTGTTTTCGGCTGGTATTACTAGAATTTGATATCTTCTTCAAATATGCCATTTTTCTTCATCACAGGCGTAGCAAGGGGGGGGGGGGGCATGGCCTCACTTTTTGGCCAATGTTTTGCTAAAATAGTTTCTTTTGCTCGGTGATAACAAATATTGCAAAAGGTTCGCCAGGACGAGGAGAGCCCAAATCTGCAAAGAAATCTTCCATATGGGGGCTGTTTCTCTCAACACTAGATCGAAGTTTCACTAGCACCCCACTTTTCTGACGTTCCTACATCCCTGGATTATACATTATATTCAGCGTTGCCTTAATTAACGAACGCCTGCATCAACCCCACAGCGGCTTTATAGTGTACAATTTGTTTGCACCCAGGTGGGTGGCAAGTGAGTTTGGTAGCACGCTTCACTCGGGCGACGCGCATGCGCACCTGCAGAGGGTTCATTTGGAAAAATTGCTTCCAAATCTTTCGTAAATGCTACCAGACTGAGGAAGAATGCGGCTACGTCACTGGGGCTTGAAGGAAAAACTAGTCCCTACCTTACAAGTAAAGTTACCTTGGTTTACTTCGGGATTTACCCTGGATTTTCCCTTTCTGGCAATGTCGGTGCGTCTCAGGAAAATTTTGGATTTGTCGGCTGATTTCGGGTCACGATAGGTTGTGGCCCCTCGCAGACTCATAAGAACGACCCCCTCATATTCAGTCATTGCCTCCACATAGTGGTCCGCTAAGAAGCCCTCTGGCGGATGGCTAGGCACTACAACTTCAGATTTAACCACATGGTGGCCTACATGGGCTTTGCTGAGCATTTTTTGCCGCTTCTGGACCACTTTTTATCTTAATCCTTGTCAGAATAGAGGTTCTTGGGCAATTTTTCAAACATTTTATTTGAACATTTTATTTAATGCATCATTCCCAACTATCTTACCCAACCTCAATCCACAGCTTGGGTCCCTCCCTACCACCCTCTCCCCACCACCCCCTCTCCCCCACCACCCCCTCTCCATGTTGCTGACGCCGCTTTCTTCTTTCGCAGAGTTCCGTCAAAGGTCTGGAGCTGGGGGGGCTCAACATCATCTCCATCACAGATGCCACCCGGGTAGGGTGGAATGTGTACCGACCCCGGAAAGCCAGGCGGTTATGAAAGGCAATGCGTAAGTGGTGCAATCCCAGCGATGACGCAAGTGAAAGCGCTAGTGTAAGATGTCTATTGTGTATTTTATATCAATAAATTCAAAAAATGATGACAATTTAATTTTTTGATGGGGGTGGGCGATACTACCAGTCACACCATACCACACCCAGGCACCATACATTCCGAGGTTGTTCCCCCATTCCCCTGGCAGCTGTTCCTGCTGCCGGTTACACGGTGGTGACGTCACGGGCCGCACTGCATTCTGGGTAGCGGCTGTTGGAAGCAAAATGGCGGCCGGAGACTTGACGTGTGTGTGAGGTGCACGCATAGCTAACGGCTATTGAGTGATATAGAACTGTGCAAGTGGTGAATTGTGGTGAAAATTGTGGAGTATTGTATTTAATTCCAGCTATAACGATTCTAAAGGATCGTGTGTGTGGTACTTGTCTAATTTCCACTTCCAAACGGCGGTCGCCATATTGGGATTTGGCCCGTGGACTGTCATCGACTCTACGCTTCGTAGTGTATTATCAAGGCCCATATAATGGATTGGGACTGACTCATTTACTCAATATATTTGTTTTATTTGTGTCATAGGACACTAAATTACTTAAAATCTTATTCCCAAGAACTTGCCTGCTGAACACTTTGACTTTGGAAACAGGATAGCAATGGAGGTGAGTGGCACTGCTGAAATGTGCCTGCATTAGTGGTTTTGAGCTGTTTTAATGCATATTTTATTTTTCAGGAATGCTCTGAAGCAATTGTCTTGTTGGTTATTGAAGCCCTGTTACTCGGAACTTGCATTTAGTTTGTATTTTTGAACTGTTAGTGTGGATCATTCATCATGACAGATATTGCAATGTAACCATTTTTGTGTATATTTTTCAGTACCTATCCCATGCTGCTTTGTTGGATAAAATGTCTTTGTGTTGTTATGCCAAGAATAATGTGTATGCGCTGGAGGAAGTTGGAAGTTTTAATTCGTTTTCCACATCAGTCATGACACTTTATGGCTAGGCTGTTTTGAATTGCACTTTTTTATAATTCCATTGCATGTTCCAAAGCTTTTTCAGTCTAGTTTTACTCTACATTTCATTGGGTAACTGCTGACATGCATTTTATGGACTTTTGAGTCGGACCCATTTCAGAAATTTGCCATTGCATTCTGCTCACCAGTGACATACTGCCAGGTGGTGCCAAAGCTTTTCCATGCTGCTTCATTTTTGTTTTGCCTTTTCCTACATCTTCTGGAGTGGATGATGTATTCACACATTAGTATCTTTAGTTTATACCACAATGAGTTACTTCTTAACTGCATTCAAATTTATATCTCTTGTACTTTGAATCAATGCTGTAAATGGGAATTATTATTTTCTGGCCTGATTTTGCTCACTCACTTCACAGCATTCATTCATCACTTTTGCACTTCAGCGAATAGGATTCGCTTGCATTGCTCAATCACACTAACAAAATTTGATGGACGGAAATGTTGAAAGCAATGCAATATACCTTTTCTGTGGAACAAGCACATTGGAACTCATTCAGGCGAATAGTTATCCTATGGTCATCTTATGCCGGAGATGATAACGTTCTTTGAGATGAGAATGAGGTTCATTCTCATTGTCATAGTAGCTGGCTGGAAATGTCTCTGAATCTGCTGTCAATTCCCGCTGGCTGTTTTACATGCATCTGGAATTTGTATGAACACATTAACCTCTGATGTGCCAGATATCAGTATTGTTACATGACCATATGATTAAATGCAGTGTCTGCTCAATCTCCTTGCTGTAATGTTTGCTAAATGATTCATTTGCAAGGTGAATACATTTTTTTCCCTTGCAGCAAATTATAATATTTTTATGTGCAGGAACCAGTTAGTAGTGGATAAAGTTATTGTATCTACTTGATACTATATAAGCCGATATTTCTCTTAAAGGGAGATTTAGGGAGATAAAGGGATATTTCACCCTTTTCCACACAAAATTAAGTTAGCAACTGAAATTGATAGACGAGACCAAAATATATTGTAAATTCATTACATTTTGCATATAACAATTCCTACCTAAGATATATTTCAAGTCGTAGTTGATGAGCGTCCACACTTATAATCAGCAAGTACTCTGTAACAAATTCAGTAAATTAGCCTCCCTTCGCATTGCTATTTATCATGAAGGTATGCAATATGCTTCCTGCACTATCTTTTCGGAATGTGTTCCAACTTCCTCCAGAGCATACACATTATTCTTGGCATAACAACACAAGGACATTTTATCCAACAAAGCACCATGGGATAGATACTTAAAAATATACACAAAAATGGTTACATTGCAATATCTGTATCAATATCAAACTTTTATGAACAATCAACAATCATTTGAAAAAGTGTGTTGAATCATCAGTTTAACAGTGGCCTACCTTACTTATTTAGTGTTTGCGATTTGTTTATAAGTGCCCATTCCCAAGTTGAAAAGATTGATGCAAAAGCGCCAGATGTTTCGCTTTCCAATAGTGGTGGGAAAATACTGATCATTAATTTTCCCAAACTTCCAACTTTGAATGAGTGAATAATTTTATTTAATTCTTTAATTTAGAACACATTTTAATACCATAACAGTAGCCAAATAAATTGTTGCTAACAAAATCAAAAGGTGATTATCTCCCTTTAATCATGCTCACTATTGCATAACAACAAAACTTGCTACCTTCATTGTTAATATTCTGATCTGCAATTAGATGCAACAGACAGTGAATCACTTAAGTTATCTTTATGGTGTCTACTCTCCAAAATGGATGATGTGGATGATAAATGATTCTGCTGCATATTCTCACATCATTCATAATAAGCTATTCATATTTTACATCCTTTTGTTCATTCTTTTTTACTTACACACTGCAACAAATTCACACAACTGGTGTAGTGTCCAGTCTAAGGGATATTACCCTGATCACCTAATGTTTTAATGAACTTTCAAAATGCACTACAATTTTATGAGCATGTTAATCTTCGTTAGCAAATGCAAAAGAGGTTTGTGGTACACGGTTTAACCTGGTGTTCTCAAATATTCTGGTCAAACATTTAATTGCAAGTCTGCAAATACAGGTCAAAGTTGGCTTGTGTTAAAAACATGTGTGCACCACAAGTTGGCATATACTGAATCAATTATTCTGTTGAAGAAGTATTGTCTCAATTAACTATCATTTACCTAATCCCTCTGAAATTTATTTGGTTTTGGATGATATAGATTCACGCATAACCATTATGCAGCATAAGCTATTCTGCTTCATCATCAATGTGCAAAGATTCAAATGGAAAGGCATGTTGCAAATCGAAAGGCTAGGAATTTTCCTGAAAATTGCTCATTGAACAAATACTTAATGTGAGTACCTTTCTTGCAATAAAATGCTTCATGAATGCCATAAACTTGGATGTATTCTAAGATGATTGGTATTTGCTATCTAAGCATTGGATGGTTTGCTAGAAAATAAAACACTGCATCATTTAAATTCCATTTTGCCTGAGAACAAGGTTGTTCATGTGTAGCATCTTTTCGTAGAAAAGCGAAGCTACGACACGCAGAAACCCCTCATCTTTTATACACCTCTACGCAAAACAGACTTGTCCGTTTATTATTGCACCATTCCAAAGGTAGGAGGTAGCTAATACGCGGCTGCAGACGAATACAGGCGTGAAAACACTACACAACACACGACAAAGACATGAGAAGTAGAGTCCCACCGAGGTCGAAACAGTATTATCCACCATCCAAGTGGCGTACGAATCCAGCACGAGTCCCAGAGTCGGTGACGGCCGGCGGCAGGCGGCAGGCGGCTCCAGGACGAGGGCGCGTGATATGAGAAAGCTCTGCGCGCTCACGAGAGACCGGGAAAGTGCGGGAAAGTGCGCAGCTCCAGGACACCCGCCGCCGTAGCCCGGGCGGCACGCTGGGATACTCGGGCTATGGCGCCCAGATGTGCCATCAGCGGTCATGCTATTCCCAAGGAAATGCTGCTTAAGGATACCTATTCACACCATTTACTTCTGCCGCAGAAGGTGAAGTTTTTGCACTTGCCACGCAACTGAACATTTACACCTGAAATGTCGCTACCGTTCAACAAAGCTTTGGCGAGGAGCAAGGTTGAGATGAGGTAACAAGTCCGGCTAAGCGGTTGACCGTCGCTGCTACTAGTTACATCGTTTGAGACTGTTGTCACCTAGCATAACGTAAGCCCACGTGGTGGGATTCTAGGTCTGTTACTGAATTTTGCAAACCTTCTGTTACTGAATTTCTGAAATAATTTCTGGGACCCATGCTGGTTGCTGATGCGTGTCTGAAATCGACGCTTCGCTTGTAGAAGTAAGTGTGAACACGGAACGCAACGCTTTGGGTTCTCGGTGTATGTCTGAAGCATGGGTTTCTGACTTACTGAAGTGCACACCGTTTAGGGCTGTGGAGTGAAATTTTCTTAATAGCTGGAGTATCATTCAGCTTGCTGACCAGTAGCTATTTTGGAAGCTTGCACGTATGATGCATAAGGCCAACCCTGCACACTTGCTCGCACCTGCCGTGAAATGATGAGCGGAGGTCCGGAGCAAATATGTGCGCGGATCACGAAAAGGGATCCCGGGATCCGTTCCCTAGGGCCTGGATCCACGGGGACTTCTAGTTGACCACTCAAAATAAAAAAAATATGTTCAGGATTCTTTCCCTCAGCATTCTTTGAGGGATTTACCAGGTCCTTGATCGTTTTTTTTCTTCTCATTTTTTAGATACATTGGATTAAATAAGGATATTTATATTTTCGAATCCATAATCATAGAAGTTGGAGATGCTCACGATACATTTGCAATGCACCTGATATCTATTTAGTTTCGTAGAGCAATACACTGAATCCCTGATCCATTAGGGTATTTTGTCGTGAGGTCCATTGCCATCATATATTTTTGGATTTCGTGATATTTGTTGGGATCCAGGATCCGTTTCTAGGATCTTTGCACACGCCTGCTTCGAAGTTCATTCTAATCTGGCACAGCCCTGGAACGGTCGGCAATTGCGAGAAATACGGGAAGCAGATGGGATAACACACTGTCCGGTTATATCGCCACGTTTGCAAGCGTCGCGAAAGCGGAGGAAACTAGTGACATGAAAGTCGTACAAATGTCTCCTTGTATATGCTGGGTTCTATGCAAGTTGTGGTGACTTCCATTGACGGTCATCTCCACGGAACCGTGCCTTCTCTCAGCGCCAGCGGACCACATGTCTTATCCTGTCGACACCATGGCATTGTTCAGGCAGACGCTACCAGACAGAAGCAGACTGTACCCGATAGAAGCAGACTGTACCAGATAGAAGCAGACTGTACCAGATATAAGCAGACTGTACCAGATAGAAGCAGACTGTACCAGATATAAGCAGACTGTACCAGATAGAAGCAGACTGTACCAGATAGAAGCAGACTGTACCAGTTAGAAGCAGACTACCAGATAGAAGCAGACTGTACCAGATAGAAGCAGACTGTACCAGTTAGAAGCAGACTGTACCAGTTAGAAGCAGACTGTACCAGATAGAAGCAGACCGTACCAGATAGAAGCAGATTGTACCAGTTAGAAGCAGACTGTACCAGATAGAAGCAGACTGTACCAGATAGAAGCAGACTGTACCAGATAGAAGCAGACTGTACCAGATAGAAGCAGACTGTACCAGATAGAAGCAGACTGTACCAGTTAGAAGCAGACTGTACCAGATAGAAGCAGACTGTACCAGATAGAAGCAGATTGTACCAGATAGAAGCAGACTCTACCAGTTAGAAGCAGACTGTACCAGTTAGAAGCAGACTGTACCAGATAGAAGCAGACGCTACCAGATAGAAGCAGACTGTACCAGATAGAAGCAGACTCTACCAGATAGCTCCGCCGTTATCGACACAACCACGCCCGACACGCTTTGGCGAGGAGCCGGCGTTATCAAGCGGGGAAGGGCGGGGGGGGGGGGGGGGCATGGCTGAGGACAGGCCGGTTGCAGCGGCGGCGCGGCGGTGGAGGCCTCGGCGGCGACGGCGGTGCGCGTGGGGAGCATTCCGCCGCTCTGCACCAATCACAGTGCGTCACGCCCGCACAGAGGACGCCTATGGGGCCCCGTTCGATCTGTTGTCAGCACGTTTTTCAGCTGGAATGCGTGACGTCACGCCGGCTGATGGAGCGTTCGATGTGTGAAGTCAGCTGACGCGAATGTCTACAGAAATGGCGCAGCGAAGACAATCCCCTCCACTCAAAGTAACGCAGTTGATAAAATCGCGAACGATTTCACTTAAAATGTGTTAATTATGTTTTGAAGTTCATTTCATAATCAAGTATACAAAATGTGGATTTTCATTATTTATAATTCAAACAGTTAAGCGATTTAGTGGCGCTTTCTCTCTGCTGACAACAAAAATGGGAGCATCGTCAGCCGGCGCGTGACGTCACAAGTCACGTGACTTTGTGGTCGTGACGTAGGCAGAATACTGGGCCGTGATTGGTGCTGATGACAGATCGAACGCGGCCATGATTGGTGCAGCCGGACGGCCGATGAGTGGCGCCGTACGGCCGCCCGATCCGCGGGCTCCGTCCCACGCGGGTAGCCTCCCGCCGTCCGCCGTCCGCCGTCCGTCATCGTACCTGGCCGCCCGCCGCACCGGCCATACGCTACCCGCCGCCGTCTGCCGCCAGCCCCTGCTCTAGTACCCCGCCCCGTCCCCCCTCCCCGGCCGCCCGAGCCGCCCGTTCCGAGCACTGCTAGGCAGGCAGCAGCAGCTGTGGCGCTCAGCTGTACCAGAATCCACGGCCGTCCCGATGTGGCACGCCGGGTGTGAAAGCGCGGTCCCGTAAGCCAGCGAGAGATAGATACGCCAGCCTGCAGTGATGCGGGCGGGCGAGGCCGGTAAACGGTGCAGGCACGCGGCGAGTTACGTTAGGGTGGCGTGTGAGTTGCTGACTCTAGGCTGGGGGTCTGGAAAGAAGCGTTGGAACAATGGGAATGCAGATGTAGATGAATAGGAATGTTGAACTTCCGAACATTATCAGTTAGGCTAAGACATTATAAACGGGAACATAAATCGAAAACGCCACAATCTATTGACGAAAATCACAAATACACGAACGAGAGGCTAAAGCACAGAGGCAAGCCACTGAACTAACATTTCACACCAGCCAGTGCCGAATAGTCGTCTTCCCAAGGTCAGGTAGCAGCGAGGTTCCAAGGCCGAGGACAGAGGCGGCACAAGGTCAGTGGGTTCACGTTTAGAGCGGCTCGGTGCCGCTGGGGAAGTGGCGAAGGCTGCCAAGCTAAGTTCGACCAGACTCGACTGGTCCTGTATTGACTTCTCGCCGAGACGGGGGACAGACCATGAGAGTGTGAGACTGGGACCAAGAGGGTGTGAGACAACGAGGGTGTGAGCCTCAGACAGGGACCACGAGGGTGTGAGCCTCAGCCAGGGACCACGAGGGTGTGAGCCTCAGCCAGGGACCACGAGGGTGTGAGCCTCAGCCAGGGACCACGAGGGTGTGAGCCTCAACCAGGGACCACGAGTGTGTGAGCCCCAGCCAGGGACCACGAGGGTGTGAGCCTCAGCCAGGGACCACGAGGGTGTGAGCCTCAGTCAGGGACCACGAGGGTGTGAGCCTCAACCAGGGACCACGAGGGTGTGAGCCTCAGTCAGGGACCACGAGGGTGTGAGCTAGGGACTCGATGTGAGTTACCCTCTGTGACTCCGTGGGATGATTTTCTGCATCTACCGCACTGACCCAGTCCAGAGCGCTGCGGGCAGAACTATTAAAGCTACCACAGTTTGAATTCAAAACCCACATACCTCACGACATTTTATGTCAATGCTTTCACCGTCTCACAAATACATATCTGAAGACGTCACAGGAATCCCGAGCGTGACGATTATGTATCCTAAAATGCCACAGGTGAGCTGCCATTTGATAGATCACCAGCACGCAGCAGCGTCTGAAGATCTTCGCCCACGCTGGACTGGTGAGAGCATATCTTGCAACCTTGAAGAACATAGCTCCCAATGGTCTAACAAAAATCGATGTGAAACTTATTGTATCTTTTCCCACACAAATTCCACGTCTACTACGCCAGTCTGGTGTAAAGTATCGGAACGTTTTTGAGAAAATGCCAATTAGGTGACTTCACTACACAAGCGATAAAATACTATAAAATACTCTTTTGATGAAGCATGATACAGACGTTTTTTTTTAGCAATAAGCAATCAAAGGGCGTTAGAAGTAGCAAATCGCATGTGCTTCATTTTTTTTTTGCATTCGATTTTGTCTTGTTCCACAATGATTAAATAAGCTGATTTAAAAAAAAAAATGTTCTCGAAATACAATTGTCAAAATAACTCAAAAACGAATAGATTTTGAAGTACCAGGCATGCTCAGTTGTTCAGTTATTCATGTACGTTCCGTTCAATTTGTGTTTTTGATTGGACAGCTATTTGTCGTGCCTTAACCCGCGAACTGCAGGGGGGATTTCCGCCCCCCCCTCAGGTTTTTCGCAGATAGCGAACAAAACGGCGGCGCGCAGCGCCGCCGAGTTTTGTCACACCTGTTAGGACAACAATTGCGCACACTTAAAAAAAAATGAACCTCGGGTCATCTCAGGTCAGGTCATCAGACCAGGTCAAGTGACCCCACCTCCAAAAACGTTTGCAGTTGTGCCAAAGCCCGAGTTTCTCACCGATCAGTTTGAAACTTACAGGGTGTCATGAGGGCATAAGTACTTACGATTCCTTTATCTCGGAAGTTTGATATCGGTGACCTAAGGTCAGGTCAATTTCGTGACCTCCCATAGGTCAATGGGGAAATATTGAAATGCTGTCTATTTCAAGGATATGTATGATATTAGTCCAATTACTTCTGGATCATGTTATTATAGGATACTCTTGATGATCTAAGTGTAAGTTTTGTTCAGTGACCCCTATGGGGTCATTTGAGGTCATCCGAGGTTACCATCACTTTTTTTGTCAATATCTCGCGACATAATGAAGATAGAGAAGTAAAACCGACAGCATTGTGTTTGTCTCGTCGATACACGTTTCCCTATATGCAATATGACCTACTTGGGTCTTGACCTCAGGTCAAGGTCACGTGACCTGAAGTCAAATTTTGAAGTTGACCTAACACGGTCACCATGTAAATCATTCAAAGCGCCTTGACGAGGCAAACACAATGGCGCAAACAGTTTTCCGTTATCGTTTTTAGGTAAACAGTTATTTGCGAAAAAACTTTTGCAAAAAACAGCATTTTTCCCCTTTTTGGACCTCTGGAGCCTCAAACATTGACCTGAGATCAAATTTGAGGACACCTTGTCGATTGCAAATTGCAAAAAAAGTAAATTTTACCCCCCTCCCAGATTTTTGAACTTGAAAACTATGACAGATATCAAAGTGAAACTTACGGTAGCTTATGTTGCATCAATTCTACATCTTCTGTTAAAATTTGATTGAAATTCGTGGACAAAATTTGGGAGATAATGACGTTTTAGTGACGTCATGTCATGTCATTTTTGGTGAAAAAACGTGAAATGTTTGCAAAATCGTAGAAAATAACGTGTTGATGCAAATCGCAAATACAAGGGGTAAAAAGAAAGTAAATAACATTGCCTTTAAAATGGCTATCTCGGATTTTCACAATTTTGTGTTTTTTATCCCCAAAAAATCATAAAACTGATTTCTTGGGAAGAATTTCCACATTTTTTTTTAACATTTGCAAAAAAACGAAAGATATTTTAGAGAACCGAGTATGAACGATGCTCAAACCAAATTTTAAAGCAATATCTTTAATTTTGACTGACTTATGGCTCTCTAAGAATAAGTAACTCATGACGTCATTTTTTGAAATTGCGTTTTTTTACTTTTACTGACCAGATACAGACAAATAAATGCCACCACTGTGTTTGTAAGGCAAAACTAGTATAGAAACATGCAATGTTTATTTAGATTAATCAATTTCAAATTTTGACCTTATTGTGACCTGACCTTGACCTGAGGGCCATTCTATGGTGTCAGGCTGTGAAAATGGCTGCTTCTATCGAATTCTACGTGTAAAATAACCCATACAACATGTGTCGCATGGCTTTCGTAGACCTGTGACCTTTTGTGACCTGACCTTGACCTTGATCTTTGCTTACAATTTCACTTTTACTTATGCGGGAGATGCATTGTACATTTGGGAGCAATTTGTGATATAATAGTTGCAATACAAGGCTTTGGATGGAAAGTATAAACCCAAATACTTAAATTTTGACACTTGACCTGACTGTGACCTGACATGTGACCTTATGTTAATAATTTCGGGTATGCGTTAGATTCTTCTCACTCAGGGCTTTCGATCGCCGCCTTGCGCGTCTCGCTGCGGTTATTGGTTCGGAAGATACGAAGGGGGTACAATTTACCCCCAGCACCGGACGTTCAGATGGAGACCCCAGCGCCGCGCGGGTTAAGTAAAATATTTGGGGTCACACTATATCGTTCGAAAATTGCATTTATCAACCTGTGATCTGTCAAACGAGAGTGCGTTTCAAGCGCAGCATGTTCTTCGTGAACAGTTACTTCGGAACCAATGTTTGGTGACTATTGCAAGCTTTACCGACCCGAATTACGCCGACAAAAATAGGTATTACAGCGTTTTATTAAAACTTTATTTATAACTTTTATGCCTGTAAATACGCATACATTTTGGGTGGATATTGGTCAGAAATGACTGTACTTCACAGCTGTACAACTTTTATTATCGTTCAACACAGGTTTTGGTGCGTGGCTTGTGGCGCGGTATATGCGGCTAACCAGCCCGCCTGCGACGATCTCTTTCATGCTGGTGCCGGGTGCCGCTGGTGTGTGTCCGTCTGTTGGGATAATATGATGTGTACAGGTACCCGGTACTGTGTACTGGTGCATCCTGGTCCAACGCGCGGAGACTGTCGTGCGCGGTGTACGGTGGCCGCTGGATAATGTTTTGAATGCTGTTTGGCCGCGGGCTGGAGCCGGAGGGCGGCATGGCTGACAGTAACCGCGTTGTAGTGTATGAATCGTGGCAATTGGGCCGTGTATAATAAACGGGGAAAAAACTCAGGTTTTGACGGCATGGCGGTGTAATCTGAAAAATGTTCCAAAAATTGACACATTTTATATCCCAAGTCGATTTAAATGCATAAATACTGATCGGTAAGCTTCAGTTTTACTTGCATTATAAAGCCGGCACCTTTGTCTACACAATTGCAAATGCTTCATCGCTTTACATGTGATAGGTTCCGAGTTCTGACTTTATTCGTGAAAAACGTTGTAAAACCATAACATTTACATTATTTCGCTATTTACTTTGTACGTGCCACGCGCTGCTGCCTGCTCCCCGATCCACATTGCATACGTCAGCCCTTTAATTTTAAAATGATCCCCCCTCTAACTCGAAAACTAAAATGGCTAGAAAGTCGCGGGAAAAACGTTCGAAAGCTATCGTCAAGGACACTCGAAGTTACTTCGGGTATTGTTTGGCTCAGGTCAATATTGAGGTCACCAGAGGTCATCAAAGGTCAGATTTTCCAGTTTTAGGACTTTGCTTCGAACAACCTCAAATATCTCGGGAACTAGGATAGCTAGGAACAAACGAGAGAAAACAAACAATCGAAAGCTCTTGAAAAATACAATCGCACTTGGTGTCCTCAAATTTTAGCTCAGGTCAATAGTTTAGGCTCCAGAGTCCAGAGTTCACCAAAGGCCACGAGGGCATTTTCCCCCAAAAGTTTTTTCGTGAATACTTTTAATCGGTTACACATATATCAATAGTTCTAACACTGTCGTGTTTGTCTCGTCAAGGCGCTTCGAAACATATTAATGGTGACCTGGTTAGGTCAACTTCAAAATTTGATCTCATGTCAAGGTCATTTGGTGGCCCAGGTAGGTCATGTTGCATATGGGGCGACGCGACTCGACGAGACAACACAGTGGTGTCATTCGCACGTCTCTATATTTATTATATCAAGAGTTATTGGCAAAAAAAGTGCTGGACGCTGGTAACCTCAGATGACCTTAGCTGACCTTGTAGAGGTCACTGAGCAACAATTGCACTTGGGTCATCAAGAATGAGCTAAAATAACATGATTCTGAAAGAATTGGCGATCCAATACATATTCTCTGAATATGAAGCATTTGTATATTTTCCCATCGACTTATAATGGGAGGTCACGAAATTTACCTGAACTGAGGTCACCGATACAACAAATCTGAGATATACGAATTGTAGGTACGTATGACCTGATGAATCAAATCTCTCGGACAAACACTGGATTTTGGCACGACCACACGCATTTTTTAGGTAAGGTCACCTGGCGTGACTTGGTGACCTGTTGGTGACCTGACCTGAAATGACCTGAGATCAAACCTTTTACACAATGTGGGTAATTGATGCCCGAATAGCTGTACCAAATTTGGCGTCTCTGCGCGCCGCCATTTTCTCGCTATTCCCGAAAAACACATGGGGGGTCAAAATACCCCCACCAGGGCGAGGGTTAACCCGCGAGTTACTGGGGGGCTATTTTTGCCCCCTCTCCCGTTATTTTGCAATAACTCCTAAACAAACACTGGTATCGTCATCAAACTTGCAGTACCTTCTCTCACATCAATTCTACACATGTTGGCAAAAGGAAAAATATGAGGCTATGATAGGTCAACCGGGAATGACGTTAGAGTGACGTCATGTTCTTCGGTTTTTGTTGCAAAATAATGGTTTGCGGAAAACGCTGTCAAAGGTACGATATTGGAGATAAACTAAATTGTTTTAAACGAAATTACTGACAATAGACTGGGCTATCAAACTGGTATCTCGGATTTTTGAGATTTTGTGAAATTCAAAATTTTGAGAAATCCAATTTTTTGTTTGTTGTGTTTTTACAAAATTTTCAAGAAAAAATCAGAGTTATCCAAAAACCGGAATATATGTGATCGCGACGTATGCGGTGAATATGTGTACCAAATTTCAAGTCGATATCTTTAAAAATGACCGAGTTATGACCTTTAAATGACAAAAATCGGCCACTTTTCACAATATTACTATGCATAAAAACGCATTTCCATTTTTGCTCTTTACTTCTATTTATATGGAACAAACAATGTTCTAAGGTCATTTTTCGCGTTCTAGACGAAAAACAAACCCATAAACATGTGTTACAACGCCTAATGACCGTAATCTGCAGTTTGACCTCGTGACCTCGGATGACCTTGACCTGACCCAAGGTCACAAACAGCTTATAAAGGTACTTAGAAGTGTCAGACACACGAATCATACCGATTTATCGACAGCTTATGCGTTTAATATCGCAATTTTGCGCGACAATTCCATCCATCGAGACCTTTTGACACGGTCAAACATTTTGTACTTGACCTGACCTGTGACGTCATCGGTGACCCCGAGGTCAACAATATTATGTTTCCCTCGATAAATGTTCCAGGGCTATCGAATGCCGTTTGAATTTTTACATTCGGTCCAGTAGTTCCGGAGATCAGAGGGGGGGGGGGGGGCTAAAAATAGCCCCCCCCCCCAGTAAGTCGCGTTATGAAATATACCCCAGTAACTCGCGGGTTAACACGCGCGGTGGAGGGCGGCACATGTTTTTCGTGAACAGCTCAAAAACGAAGCGGAGCAGGGCGGTGCTTTTTTTTGCGTGACATTAAAGCCAATTCAATAGCGGATCGTTTGACGCAAACAAATGAAAATCGGTCGGTACATTTTTTGAGTTATATGCATTTGCATTCCAAGATGGCGGCCAGTATCGAGGTCGGCGAAGAGATATCTTCGGACCAACAATCGGATCGGGATGATTCCAACGCCATTCGGTGTCAATGTTCATCCCCGGACATAACTTTGAACACATAGCTGGTGACCTGTGACGTCACAGAGGTCAAATTTCCAAAATTGTGACATTTGGCCAAATTTGACCTTCGTTACCTTGTTTGACCTTGAAGATATTGACCAGGGTCACGAAAAGTTCAGCAAATGTGGATCATCATAGCACCTACATATCCTGTAAGTTTGATAGTTCTAGCTTTCATACTTTCGGAAATCTTAGGGGGGGGGGGGGGGGGGGGGTGGGGGGGGGGGGGGGGGGGGGGGGGTGGCACTAAAGTGCCCCCCCCCCCCTGCGTGTTAGTGGCATACCCCTCTCCACTGCGTGTTAGTGGCATACCCCCCCCCCTGCGTGTTAGTGGCATACCCCTCTCCACTGCGCGTGTTAGTGGCATACCCCTCTGCACTGCGTGTTAGTGGCATACCCCTCTCCACTGCGTGTTAGTGGCATACCCCTCTCCACTGCGTGTTAGTGGCATACCCCTCTCCACTGCGTGTTAGTGGCATACCCCTCTCCACTGCGTGTTAGTGGCATACCCCTCTCCACTGCGTGTTAGTGGCATACCCCTCTCCACTGCGTGTTAGTGGCATACCCCTCTCCACTGCGTGTTAGTGGCATACCCCTCTCCACTGCGTGTTAGTGGCATACCCCTCTCCACTGCGTGTTAGTGGCATACCCCTCTCCACTGCGTGTTAGTGGCATACCCCTCTCCACTGCGTGTTAGTGGCATACCCCTCTCCACTGCGTGTTGGTGGCATACCCCTCTCCACTGCGTGTTAGTGGCATACCCCTCTCCACTGCGCGTTAGTGGCATACCCCTCTCCACTGCGTGTTAGTGGCATACCCCTCTCCACTGCGCGTGTTAAACCAATGGCAAACATGCCCCCTTCTGGTGCGTGCTGTAACCGACACAGATATCGGAGCGACTTGATTTTTTTTCCGTGGATCGCCACAGCTTGAATCAGTCGTGTGTGCAAATTTCACCGTCATCGGTGCTGCCGTCTGTGCTGTGCGTGTGGCTAAATAAATGAGGACACATACACACACAGACGCATGCTACAAATTCAGTGAATTAGATACTTGTAAGATATGACCGACAGCGATACGATACAGGCAGAAAAGCTTACCAATACCATTTCCTATCCTATCCTATCCACCTATATACCTATCCACGGCTGAAAATGACCTCGACCACAGCATCACAAACGCAAGGCGTCGCTGCGTGCTACTACGGGGGAAAGCTTGAATATAGTATTATTCAGGGCCTATTTTAAGGGAAAACCACTGGAGGGCAAAAAGGTATCCCCATTTTTGGGGGCATATTTTTGTGGCAAAAAGGTACCCCCATTTTTTCCTACGGATTTGGGCCGGTCACCTTATTTTGGTATTCGAGCTTAAGAAAATCACTTTTCGAATTCACAAAAATTGATTTTGTGAACATTTTTCTGAGGGGAAAACATGGGGGATACAAAACCAACAAAATCACAAATCCGAGATAACCATTTGGAAGTCATTTCCTTTCTTTTGACGTTTTTATTTGCAATTTGTTTTGAAACTCTATTTTTTTTCTTCAATTTTTGCAAACATTAATTTTTTTCCCACCAAAAATGGCATGACATGACGTCATTAAAACGCTATCTCCCAAAATACTGCATAAATTCCATTGCAATTTTATGAGAAAACGTGGAATTGATGCAGTATAAGGTACTGAAAGTTTCACGTTGATATCTATCACAGTTTTAAAGTTACTGAGCAAATCCGGGAGGGGGCAGATTCTGCCCCCCCCCCCCCCCCAGCGGGGCGCGTGTCACCGGGGCTGCTTAAATTGCATCAGGTGCGCTGTTTTGTCTATCATTGAAAGCAACAGATATATAACAACTTCAAATTCAATCACTTGAGAGAAGAAAAACTTCCGTTTTCATGAAGGTTTCTCTTAAGATCATTGTTTTTCACGTTCAGTGCATGGAACGCGAAGGGGGGGGGGCACACTTGTATTGCATGCCCCCTCCCCAGATTACTGTGGGGGAGGGGCATTCGCCCCTGAAGTCCGCCCTCTGGATCCGCCAGTGGGGTTTCAGGTCAACGGGTGACCTTCCAGGTCAAGTGAATGACCTCGTATTTACCACGTCCAGAACAGCGATTTTGCTCTTCAGAAAACCTCAAAATTAGAAATTAATAAATGTAAATAAAAAGGCATGTTCCTAGACCAGTTTTGGCTCAGAAGTACTAAAAGGGTAATTATTTGTTCGTATCTTGTCAAAAAAAGTCAAAAAAAGTTATTAAAAAATGACGTCATCAGTTTCTTACACTTGGAGAGCCATCACTCAAAAATGAAGATATTGCTTTGAAATTTGGTATGGGAATTTTCCATACTCAGTTCTCTCACATATATTCCGGTTTTTCTAATATCTTTGAAAATTTTGATTTTGTGGGGATTAAAAAAAACCCATTAAACAAAAATAAATTTAGGGGTCAAAAACCCCAAATTTTGCAAATCCGAGATTGCCATTTTAAAGAGAATGCCATTTTGTATCTTTGGTGAATTGCGTTTGCAATTTGCTTTAAAACTTTGTTTTCTACGATTTTCCCAATATTTCTCATTTTTTTAACCAACGTGACGTCATCAAAACATGATTATCTCCCAAACCAATCAACCAATTTCAATTAAATTTTTACAACCTCCGTATAATTGTTGTAAACTCAGCTGCCAAAAATTGCAGCAAGATGCACCGCATGTTTAAAAAGTTACTCAAGAAAAACCTCGGAGGGGGGGGGGGGGGGGGGCTTGTCAGGCCCCCCGTAGGACGAGGGTTAAATCAGCTATCAATGCATAAGCAAGCCAAATCTATGCGTTTTCAGAATTGTGTGAGACTTTTGGGAATTTTGCCCCCCAAAACCACCCGTTCTGGATCCGCCAATGCAAAGATCCATGTGGTATTTTTATCCTGCGACCTACACGAGGTAAAATATATTCACTCTGAGGCCATTCGTCATTTTTCTTCCATAACTTGTTTACCGAACCAGTAAGGCGCCGTAGTTGGCGATGACCGATCGAACGCAAAGGAAATGTATGGTGAATTTCAACTCGATCAGGGAAGTAGTTTCTGAGATACAAATACGTGGTGCACACGTGCGCACGTGCAGAAGCACCCCACCCCCGACTTGTGCGAAAGTGGCGGCAGAGAGATCCCTAACCACACGCCAAATTTTAACACAATCGGCTCAGCAGTTGCCCCCACCCACTCCAAATTGTGTGTCGACGTTCCTGATCCAACAGCCCCGATCTCCCCCCCCCCCCCCACTCTGCCGCTAATGAGCCCCCCCCCCCCCACTCTGCCGTTCAAAGTATATTGAAATTCAAGATATTCCGGAAATAATTTAGAAATACTTATTTTGACTGGGAAATACACAAATTTAGAAATATCATGACATTTGCATTTGATTTGTATACATTTATCACTAGGTAAGCATATTTTATTTTAATTGAATACCTATCAAGCGAAAAATGACATGGACGTACTTCAATCAGGGTGGGCAACATTTCTTGACTGTGGGGACAAAACGGCTCACTGGGGGGGGGGGGGGGGGGGAGATTGCCCCCCAGTTAACATGTTAAAATAGGCCCTGGTATTATTACGTGGAGATAATAGGCAACACTACATTACACAACTTGCATTAGCCATATGACCAAGTAGTTGAGGCGCCCTAAAGCCCCATGCACCATCATCAACTTGAATTACACAAATCCAGGTCGGTGCTCGAAGCTATTCGAATACTGCCTCTCGGCTAACGGCGCACGGCCGTCAATGTACTCCAGGTGACTGGACCCAGTAGAGAACACAGTCTCGGCTATAACAGTCGCCATTGCGGCGTTGTTTCTGTTCAGGACAGTGACTCGGACTCGGGCAAGTCGGCTGTCTCGGACGCCTCGGAGCGCTCCGCCGCCTCCGATAAATCCGGCTCAGAGAAGTCGGCATCGGAGAAATCTGCGTCAGAGAAGTCTGCGTCGGAGAAATCTGCGTCAGAGAAGTCTGCGTCGGAGAAATCTGCGTCAGAGAAGTCTTCCTCCGGGGACAGCGACAGGTATTGTCATTTTAAACGTGTCAAAATCGCTTCATATTTGATGTTGAACGTAACTGGAAAACATTGCTGCTCCAAAAGTGAATCTCGCAAGATGCAGGCTTTGCAGTCCTTGAGCTGGTTTTGTTGGTCGCAGCTATGATTTCTCCACCCAATTGTATTATCTTATTCCAAGGTCGTGCCTCTCTCGTGTGACGTGTACCTGCTGACCTGACTTATGTTAGGCTGACGGCTGTGTGACGGCTAGTGTGACCTGTGCCGGTCTGACGTGTGTCCCGCTCTGCGCCGACCCGCAGTGGCTCTGGAGACGCCAGCAGCAACAGCGACGAGGAATCCTCTCGACGGGCGCACCGGAGCGAGCCCAGGCGAAAGGCGGCCCGCAATGCAGAAATCAAGGAGGTACGCCCCTCCCCGCGGCATATTGGTCTGTGTCCGGGGTTCTTCAAAAAGGTGTACGTGACCCACGCGGTCACCCGCGGGTGCATGCGAAATGCATTGTAATCTACCACGCGTCCATACAGTCCAATATGCGCCGTACTGTGGAATTCACTGTACATCGACAGTGCTGTACGTCGTGCAGTGCATTCCACAGTGCAGTACATGACATCCCGCATTCGGAGGTCATGATATCGGAGTTCTGTAAATTGTTTATCTTGTCAGACGCTGGTGTGAAGCTGGGTCTGGATGTAGTCGGTGTTAATACACATTGAGGGTGTGGAGTTTGACTTCGTCCTAGATTGGGTATCTTTTTGTCATGTATAATCACTTCAGGGCCTGCGTGTTTCTAGTGTCAATCATTATGTTCCTGTAGCATGGCAATCTCGTAGTCATTTGTTTGATGGTTGTTGTGCAGTTTGCAAAGCTACGGCCCCGTACCTGTGTCGTCTCGCCTGCGACCCCGTACCTGTGTCGTCTCGCCTGCGACCCCGTACCTGTGTCGTCTCGCCTGCGACCCCGTACCTGTGTCGTCTCGCCTGCGACCCCTCATTCGCCAGTGCCCTGTGTAGCGACGTGAAGGGATATTGCCACCCCCGGAGGATTTCTAAAAAGCAACTTAAATGAATGGTGGGGATCAGCAATCATGTATGCTCAAGCTCGAACTTGCTCCTGCAGCACCTAAAGTAGTGTATCGGCAAAGCATTTTGTATTTATTTCTGACTCCAAAACGTTGGTCCCAGCTGTGCTCAGTACTAGATTCATGATGGCCTCTCTCATCCAGTTTGGCTGTGGTATTGGCGCCCGCCCAAAGCCGAAGCGTACGAATTCGCCGAGACTTGACCTTGAAAAGTATATCTGTGTTATAAGGTATAGGTCACAACTCCTACGGTCCCAAAGTCGAGCCATAGCAATTCTTGCTGTTTTATTATGAAAGATGCTAAGGTTGTTGAAAATATGATTAACTGCATACGCTTTTTAATTTTAAAGTGCACTGACGGAATGGTGATTTTGAGTTTGCAGCATTCAACAGAAAATAACAGTCCGCAAAGAAGTGATTCTAAATAGTGATGTGGCGACTCTAATTTTACGAATGCTTGGCAAGCATGAGTGGTGCAAATTTATTTTTGATCTAAGGGGGGGGGGTAGAGTTTCGGGAACCAAATTTTGCAGGTGAAATCGGACACGCTTAATCGACCGATACACACCAAAAACTCCATATTGGCCTGCGAGGTGGCAATGTCCCTTTAAACCCTGATTGCCGACCCCTCACCTGCCGCCGATGACCTGACCCTTGACTCCTGCCCGCTGACCTGCCGCCGATGACCTGACCCTTGACTCCTGCCCGCTGACCTACTGCCCATGACCTGACCTTGACCGCTGACCTGCGCCACAGGCATACGAGGAGAACCCCGATGTGTACGGAATCCGTCGCTCGGGCCGGGAGCGGAAAGAACCGGAGCGGCTCACCGCCAAGGAAGAGGCACACCAAGCAGCCCGCGCCCGCAAAAGGTCAGACTCGCGCTCTTACGGCTGTCACCGCTCTAACCGCTCTCACCGCCAGTATGCTCATCTAGTTGGTTTGTGGACCAAGCACCGTATCCTCTTGGAACCAAGACGCTAATTGTGACTCTCACCCTGTTCCGAGGGGTATGCGGGGCGTTGTCGACTTTTTTCGGGGCCCCGCCGAGTGATTTGAACCCCAGTCCCTGGCACCAGCCCCTGGCACAGGTAGCCAGTATCTTGCCACTGCGTCAGATCGCCAGCCATGCCCACAGTGGGAGAGCTGGCAGGGCGCCAAGTGCCTCATACCGGCCGGTGCGGGGACCGCCGACTGCCTGCTCCCCTCCCCCCCCCCCCCCGGCTAGCTGGTGGCGGTGGGGGTCGGTATGTGCTATATTGGTCGCTATGTGGGTGATCGCTCCGCCACTGAGGCCGGTGATATGTGGGCAAGAGGTGATTTTTGTCGAGGGTGGGGCTGGGGCTGTTGTGTTGATGGACTTGATGCTGAGGATGGTACACTGCGGGATGCACGGAGCTGTAGGATGGTGCGCTGATGTAGGACGTATGGATGCACTATGATGTTATATTACAATGCTGCGATTTGTCGATCCAGCGGTGTGGACAGATCACCTGGGGATTGTAAGATGTGATTACAATATGACCGCGTTACAACACGTTGCCGTGCTGACGTGACCCTCCGACTTTATCGCCAGGTCGTCGGCGGTGTGGGGCAGTTCGGACTCGGGCTCGGAATCGGATGCCTCGGAGCGTCCGAAGCCGTCTCGGCGTCCGGGCGGGGGCGGCAAGGGTCCGGCGGCGCGGCAGCGGCCCCCCGCCCGCCGCAGACGGCTCTCGGAGTCGTCAGACAGCGCCTCGGACAGCGACAATGCCAGGTGAACACCACACGCGGAAAGATGGGAGAAAAGGGAACAACGAGAAACGGAAGAAAACTAGGTAGAAAGAAAGCGCCGCGGTTAGACTGGGGTGCTGGAAGCCAGAGACCGTGGCCAGCACGACTCAATATCCCTACTGTCAGCATTGCCAAGCCAGAATTGAGAGAGACATTGGCACGGTAGCGGCACTTGTGTCGCTATGTCCTCCAGCCTCCGTTTGTACTGGCGTCCAGTCATATGTGTAAGTGTCGCCGCAGGAGTTGCAGCGTCTAAACCCCCACACCACCTCCGCAGAATCGCCAGCAATTCGCAACACCTAGCCTACTTCATCCCTCTGCTCTGCCCGGCCGGGCCTGGCCGGACTGGGCCTGTTCACGAGGTCTGCGGCCGCCGCGGCTCCCCTATCCTGGCCGGGCCGGGCCGGGCCAGGCCAGCGCGACACTACAGCCCTGCTGTGGCTGTCACTCCTCCGTCCCCCCCCCCCCCCGCAGCCGCCGGGCAGGGCCGGGCCGGGCTGCTGGTATCGATCCTGGTCCCGTCCCGTCCCAGCCCGGCGACGCCGCTCGGGTCGACCGGCCGGCTGGCGGCGAGCCAAGGTCACCTCAAGGTCATCCGCGGCCGCACGTCCTCCCCCTCCCCCCGACTCCCCATTCCAACCTGCAGTGCAGTGGCGGCCCTGCAGCGCTGTGTCGAGTTGCAGCGAGGCGCCAAGCCGCGGGATCACTGACTCACTCAATGCGTTAGCAGGCAGTAGGAAGCCGCTACCGCCAGGTCCGGCGGGGCGCAGGGTGCGGGTTGTATATACGGGGTCCCAAACTGGGATCTACGAGGCCGCGAATGGGCGTCAGGTAACCTCAGTAGATGCGGCGCATCAAATCCACCCAAATAGCAACAGCATGACCCCGCGAGAGCCTTAGCCCGCAGTTGATTGCTTGGGTCGATAATTTTCAGGGCTGCGGATTGTTAAATCTGGAAAGGGGACAATTTGAACGCTAACATTTTGAATCAATATTGTTTTCGTGGCCGCAGCTGTACCCCAGCTCGCCTGGAGGGGTCGCGGGTTGAAAAAGGCTTGTTAACCACTGTTGTGATAGGAAAGGAAGGCATGTCGACATTGTTACAACGAGCCTATGTTTTAACACCAGGCATGATGACCGACAGTACATGAGTTTGGAGGGATGTATAGGGGACGTGGTAGAAAACATAGACGTGATAGGGAGGGACGTGGGACGCAGTAGACAGACACGGAGATATGTGGGGTTGCTGGCGCCTGGCGGTGGTTATGCGCTCGACCTCCAATGGGCGATCCCGGGTTCGAGCTCCAATGGAGTTGAGCTCCCGGGTGCCAAATATGAAATATCACTGCGATCCCCGGGCTGCGCGTGTGCGTGAGTGTGCGTGAGCGTTATTATCGGGTCCTCTTGCTTATCTGACCCGAGCCAACTTGATGCGACCTCACCTGGCCCGCACCGTCCTAACCTAACCTAACTTCACTTCACCTCTGACCTGACCCAGTGACCCATATCTCCCACAGCCGCTCCATCAGCCGTGGCGGCGGTTCTCGGGTCAACTACCAGGAGGCGAAGGAGGAGGTGACAGACGATGACGACCTGACCTGACCTGACCTGACCTGACCTGACCTGACCTGACCTGACCTGACCTGACCCTCCCCCCACAGCCGCGCCATCAGCCGTCGCGGCGGCTCTCGGGTCAACTACCAGGAGGCGAAGGAGGAGGTGACAGACGAGGATGACCTGATGGAAGCGGATGCCGCCCAGGTGGCCGCCGCCGCCGAACAGGACAACGGCGAGACGGTAGAGCGCGTGCTTAAGGACAGGATCGGCAAGGTCGGAGGTCAGTGTGTGAGGAGCGGCGAGCGGGCCGAGAGGTAGCATCACTGCCTCCTATGCCAAAGATCACCAAGGTCAGGACGTGCGACCCCGACGACACATGGCCGCTGTAGTAACACCCGGCTTATACAGTACCAACAGCAGTGAGACAGGAATTGGGGCAGGACGGACGGACGGACGGACGGACGGACGGACGGACGGACGGACGGACGGACGGACGGACGGACGGACGGACGGACGGACGGACGGACGGACGGACGGACGGACGGACGGACGGACGGGACGGGACGGGACGGGACGGGACGGGACGGGACGGGACGGGACGGGACGGGACGGGACGGGACGGGACGGGACGGGACGGGACGGGACGGGACGGGACGGGACGGGACGGGACGGGACGGGACGGGACGGGACGGGTGCTGTCACGAGGGAATATTGCTGGCGATCGGGAAGATGGACATTGAAGTGCCTACACGCAGGGCTGATGCACAAGCCGAGCTGACCCGCTACCTGTGTCTGACCGCCCCCGCCTGTGTCGCCCCTAACCCCACTATTATGTCCTGTCTTTGACCGCCCCCGCCCCCTCCCCCTCTCCGCCTCACAGCCACGGGCGCGTCCACCACCGTGTACGCCGTGGAGGAGAACGGTGACCCGAACGGCGACTTTGACGCCGACGACCCTGACCAGCCACACGCGACCCAGTACTGTCTCAAGTGGAAGGGCTGGTCCCATCTGCACAACACCTGGGAGTCGGATGCCACGCTCAAGGCGCAGGGGGTAAGTCGGCCGCCGGCCCGGCCCCGCCCGGCCCCGCCCGGCCCCGCCCGGAGACAGCGGGACGGCAGGACGCCGGCCGAACCAGTCAACACTGCACTGATAGAGCTGTGTTGGGTGCCGAGACGGCCGCCGGGCGATGTCATCAACTGGTGACGTGACAGTTGATGTCGGGCAGATGGGTCGGAATAGAGGACTGAGGTACTGGCTAGGGGCTAGTAGAGGCTCTGCAGAGGGGCTAGTAAAGCGGTAGCGAAGTGTTAAGCAGGCCCCTTTAGTCCCTGTGATACGATAGGTGATCCGAACCACCCACCTGTACATAGTCGTGCGGTTCGGGTAAATGGCTTAGTCGAAAAGTTGTGTGGGATCTGTGTCCCGTAGTTCTTGCGTCTTGCGGTGTTTCATCTTGTAGGCTTAGCACCTACTTGGAGAGGTAGCAACGGTAGATACTGTAGCACGATCCTGTGGGCAGATCCTTTAAGTAGATCTTTTAGTGACCTTGCCAGTAAAGCCTCAACACTTGAAAACAAATATATTCATATCGAATTGGGCTAGTAACCATGCTGCCCGTCAGCGTAGTCTGCTTCGTAGCGACATTTTCGGTTTTTCGATGCATGGCTAATATAAGCATCTTTTGTTTAGACACGGAGTCCAGACTCCATTTTAGTTCGCCAGTTCTCCATTTTAGTTCGCCCAGTGCCAACAGGGCATACGTTTTTATCAGCCTTAGCAAAGTGCAGTAGTTAGGCAGGCTTGGTCCCATATAGTAGTGGCGCATCATCCCCTGGTCTGCGCTCGACATGTCTATGCAGACCCCGCCATCAATCATGTCTTGATCCAGTTATTTGTGAGTCGGGAATAGTGCCCGGTTAGGTTAAAGGGAATAGTTCACTTTTAACGTGGGGTTTTGAACTGAGATAGCAGATTTGTAGAGCAGATCGAAAAACGGGTTGTGGTGAAATAATTACCTCGCTAGGCTAAGTAATTTCGACACAGGACTAGTGGGCCCATTTTAGAAGACGCTGTTTTGGGGCGGTTGCGGGGCACGGAACAGTCTTTCGTGCCCCGAAACCGCCCCGAAACAGGGTCTTCTAAAAGGGGCCCACTAGTCCTGTGTCGAAATTACTTAACGTAGAGAGGTAATTATTTCACCACAACCCATTTTTCGATCTGCTCTACAAATCTGCTATCTCAGTTAAAACACCCATGTTAAAGGTGAACTATTCCCTTTAAGTTCTTCTCGTTATTGTAAGTTTGTAAACTGAAGTATTATTGCTCGGTCCGTCACCTGTAAAACGGCCAACGCGCCACGGCTAGAGAGACACAAATCACCATCTCAATCGCCTGATTTCGGATTCACATTCGGTGCGTTGCCTCGCCTCGCCGTGGCGTTTCGTCCGTTTTGCCGTGGTCGGAATCGTATCATGCTAGGCGAACGTCCAGTGGCGGGATCTGTCCCCTCTCCCTCCCCATCCCTGCCTCAGGAGAAACACTATCCCTGCAGCCGAATGACCCACAACGTATGTCCATCCTTGGATCCCCCTGCTACCGCGAAGACACCGCTGCCTGGCCAGTGGTTAGCTCGAACTCCAACGCCCCTCGGCCGCCTGCCTGCATGCCATCTGTTTTATTGTCCCGGCGCCCCCAGCTTGCCTCTCGGCCCGGCTGCATGGTATCCTATTTCAGAGATCGACGCTGCCCAAGTGCATGGTTTCTTCTGCTTCCATTGTACTTCCACCATCTGTCCCCGCTTGGTGATTTGTGCAGCTGGTGGATGTTGCCTGGCCTGAGCTCCTCCCTGCTGACACGTGACCCTCCCCAGGACTGTCGCAAGGTGCCGGGCAGCAACGCGGGCGATGTGAACGATTGAGAGAAGCTGTTTCGAAATTTCAAATCAAAAGGGTGAATTTTCTTGAATAAGAAATTTGAAGCGAGAGGAGTGGATTGTGTTGAAATAGGTCATAACATCAGAAATGTGATTTGTATCATAAGAGCACGGGGCTCAGACGAGGGGCATGGGGCGCAGGAAGCTAAACTGAAACTTCGCTGGTGGTCGTCAGGTTCGGGTCCTTTTCCCACACTCGTGTTCGGACATTCAATAGCGGTACTATATGCCACCGGTTTCGGCAGATGTTTTCCAACATGTTTTTGCCAAATACTTCGAGTAAACATGCTGTTCATTGTTAATTTTGATCTTAGACATAAAAATTCGCTAGGTTATATATCATTATCCGGGACTGTGTAACTCGAAAAATAACGCATACCATAAACCGCTTATCAATTTGGAAACATTTGTTGTTTAAGACTTCCGTGGAGATTCAATGGCGTTTTCCTTTCATTTCCTGGATCCTGGATGTTCGGGATTGTCGCATGCTTGTGACTTGAGTTTGAGTTTGACGAACGGTACGAATAATACGATGGCAAATGTTTAGACACCCCGCTTTCCTGTCGATGCCGGGCGCCTGTGGTGCGCGCTGGTCAAATCCCGTGGGCGTGAGCATGTACCACGTTGGAACACACACACACAGTGTTCGGTGCTGTGCTATCCTCTCTCGTCTGAATCGTCACCCGCGTGACGACTCAACTCACCCTCTCCGGTTCGGATGCGCTCAGGCGTCGTCTGAATTGTCACCCGCGTGACCACTCAACTCACCCTCTCCGGTTCGGATGCGCTCAGGCGTCGTCTGAATTGTCACCCGCGTGACCACTCAACTCACCCTCTCCGGTTCGGATGCGCTCAGGCGTCGTCTGAATTGTCACCCGCGTGACCACTCAACTCACCCTCTCCGGTTCGGATGCGCTCAGGCGTCGTCTGAATTGTCACCCGCGTGACCACTCAACTCACCCTCTCCGGTTCGGATGCGCTCAGGCGAAGGGACGTGGACATCGGAGCTAGTCAAGGGCTTAATTCCTCATAAAGACGGAAGGCATGTCTTCTCGACAGCGTTGTCCTTTGCTTTAGTTCTTCTCACGTTGAGTGCAAGTGACCAAATACGTCGTTGCGCTAAAACCCTTATGTAAAAAAATGCGGCTCTTCGCCTGAGCGCGCCGGAACACCGCTCTGCGATCTAAACCACGCTTTGCCTGCTGAACTGATGCTTGCTTCGGGTTGGGGCCGCTGACCGGCGCGCCATCTGTGGGCCGCGCTCCAGGCTGAGGTTGCCTGCCCCGCCGCCAGATCCCGCCACTCATGCGTCTGTGTCCGCCCCGCTGTCGCCGCCCGCGCTGCAGTACTATGGTTTGCAGGTCAAGGGGCTGAAGAAGATCGACAATTATCGTAAGCGGCGGGATGAGGTGAAGGCCTACCTGGCCGGCTGCGAGCCGGAGGAGGCAGAGTACTTCATCTGTCAGAACGAGCTGCAGGATCGGCTGGTGGCGAGCTACCTCGATGTCGACAGGATCATTGGTGAGGCCTGATGCTGAGCTGATGATGTGCTGATCTCAGGATCATTGGTGAGGCCTGATGCTGAGCTGATGATATGCTGATCTCAGGATCATTGGTGAGGCCTGATGCTGAGCTGATGATATGATGATCTCGGGATCATCGGCGAGGCCTGATGCTGAGCTGATGATATGCTGATCTCAGGATCATTGGTGAGGCCTGATGCTGAGCTGATGATATGCTGATCTCAGGATCATTGGTGAGGCCTGATGCTGAGCTGATGATATGATGATCTCGGGATCATCGGCGAGGCCTGATGCTGAGCTGATGATATGATGATCTCAGGATCATCGGCGAGGCCTGATGCTGAGCTGATGATATGCTGATCTCAGGATCATTGGTGAGGCCTGATGCTGAGCTGATGATATGATGATCTCGGGATCATCGGCGAGGCCTGATGCTGAGCTGATGATATGATGATCTCAGGATCATCGGTGAGGGCTGATGCTGAGCTGATGATATGCTGATCTCAGGATCATTGGTGAGGCCTGATGCTGAGCTGATGATATGATGATCTCAGGATCATCGGTGAGGGCTGATGCTGAGCTGATGATGTGCTGATCTCAGGATCATTGGTGAGGCCTGATGCTGAGCTGATGATATGATGATCTCAGGATCATCGGTGAGGCCTGATGCTGAGCTGATGATATGCTGATCTCAGGATCATCGGCGAGGCCTGATGCTGAGCTGATGATATGCTGATCTCAGGATCATCGGCGAGGCCTGATGCTGAGCTGATGATATGCTGATCTCAGGATCATCGGCGAGGCCTGATGCTGAGCTGATGATATGCTGATCTCAGGATCATCGGCGAGGCCTGATGCTGAGCTGATGATATGATGATCTCAGGATCATCGGCGAGGCCTGATGCTGAGCTGATGATATGCTGATCTCAGGATCATCGGTGAGGCCTGATGCTGAGCTGATGATATGCTGATCTCAGGATCATTGGTGAGGCCTGATGCTGAGCTGATGATATGCTGATCTCAGGATCATTGGTGAGGCCTGATGCTGAGCTGATGATATGCTGATCTCAGGATCATTGGTGAGGCCTGATGCTGAGCTGATGATATGCTGATCTCAGGATCATCGGTGAGGCCTGATGCTGAGCTGATGATATGCTGATCTCAGGATCATTGGTGAGGGCTGATGCTGAGCTGATGATATGCTGATCTCAGGATCATCGGTGAGGCCTGATGCTGAGCTGATGATATGATGATCTCAGGATCATCGGCGAGGCCTGATGCTGAGCTGATGATATGCTGATCTCAGGATCATCGGCGAGGCCTGATGCTGAGCTGATGATATGCTGATCTCAGGATCATCGGTGAGGCCTGATGCTGAGCTGATGATATGCTGATCTCAGGATCATTGGTGAGGCCTGATGCTGAGCTGATGATATGCTGATCTCAGGATCATCGGTGAGGCCTGATGCTGAGCTGATGATATGCTGATCTCAGGATCATCGGCGAGGCCTGATGCTGAGCTGATGATATGCTGATCTCAGGATCATCGGTGAGGCCTGATGCTGAGCTGATGATATGCTGATCTCAGGATCATTGGTGAGGCCTGATGCTGAGCTGATGATATGCTGATCTCAGGATCATTGGTGAGGCCTGATGCTGAGCTGATGATATGCTGATCTCAGGATCATTGGTGAGGCCTGATGCTGAGCTGATGATATGCTGATCTCAGGATCATCGGTGAGGCCTGATGCTGAGCTGATGATATGATGATCTCAGGATCATCGGTGAGGCCTGATGCTGAGCTGATGATATGCTGATCTCAGGATCATCGGTGAGGCCTGATGCTGAGCTGATGATATGCTGATCTCAGGATCATCGGTGAGGCCTGATGCTGAGCTGATGATATGCTGATCTCAGGATCATCGGTGAGGCCTGATGCTGAGCTGATGATATGCTGATCTCAGGATCATCGGCGAGGCCTGATGCTGAGCTGATGATATGATGATCTCAGGATCATTGGTGAGGCCTGATGCTGAGCTGATGATATGCTGATCTCAGGATCATCGGTGAGGGCTGATGCTGAGCTGATGATATGCTGATCTCAGGATCATCGGTGAGGCCTGATGCTGAGCTGATGATATGCTGATCTCAGGATCATCGGTGAGGCCTGATGCTGAGCTGATGATATGCTGATCTCAGGATCATTGGTGAGGCCTGATGCTGAGCTGATGATATGCTGATCTCGGGATCATCGGTGAGGCCTGATGCTGAGCTGATGATATGCTGATCTCAGGATCATCGGTGAGGCCTGATGCTGAGCTGATGATATGCTGATCTCAGGATCATCGGTGAGGCCTGATGCTGAGCTGATGATATGCTGATCTCAGGATCATCGGCGAGGCCTGATGCTGAGCTGATGCTATGCTGATCTCAGGATCATCGGCGAGGCCTGATGCTGAGCTGATGATATGCTGATCTCAGGATCATCGGTGAGGGCTGATGCTGAGCTGATGATATGCTGATCTCAGGATCATCGGTGAGGCCTGATGCTGAGCTGATGATATGCTGATCTCAGGATCATCGGTGAGGCCTGATGCTGAGCTGATGATATGCTGATCTCAGGATCATTGGTGAGGCCTGATGCTGAGCTGATGATATGCTGATCTCAGGATCATCGGTGAGGCCTGATGCTGAGCTGATGATATGCTGATCTCAGGATCATCGGCGAGGCCTGATGCTGAGCTGATGATATGCTGATCTCAGGATCATCGGTGAGGCCTGATGCTGAGCTGATGATATGCTGATCTCAGGATCATCGGTGAGGCCTGATGCTGAGCTGATGATATGCTGATCTCAGGATCATCGGTGAGGGCTGATGCTGAGCTGATGATATGCTGATCTCAGGATCATTGGTGAGGCCTGATGCTGAGCTGATGATATGCTGATCTCGGGATCATCGGTGAGGCCTGATGCTGAGCTGATGATATGATGATCTCAGGATCATCGGTGAGGCCTGATGCTGAGCTGATGATATGCTGATCTCAGGATCATTGGTGAGGCCTGATGCTGAGCTGATGATATGATGATCTCAGGATCATCGGTGAGGGCCGGTACAGCTTATCAATATGTTGTCGATTTTAACCCGGAATGACCTGTGTTCGGCGTGCCCAAAACACTGAATATCATCATCGTGATTGGGCAGTTGCCGGGCTTATGATGAAGTGAGTCACCTGTTCTGTGGGTGTTTTCTAGTTGTAATTTGTGCTTCGGAGTATGCATTTCTAATGGCGTGTTGTAAATAGGATTCAAGCTCATCCTTGGTCGTTTTTCGCACATTCTGCATCTACCTTTTATATACATCTTTACACTCCTTTTACACTCCTTTCTAGTCTTCCGTCACCTTATCACCGAGCGCCGTATTACCAAATTAGACGAAGCGCCTTGAAGTCTAAATCACCATCATCACCATCCCCCTGCCGCAGGCGAGGCCCCGAAGCCGGGCCACGAGTACCCCGACTACCTGGTCAAGTGGGACAACCTGCCGTACTCGGAGTGCACCTGGGAGGACGGCACGCTCATCGCCAAGAAGTTCGAGCACCGCATCGACGAGTTCGTGGCGCGCAGTCAGTCGCGGCAGACGCCGACCAAGCTGAACCCTGTGCTGCGCAGGAGGCCCAAGTTCGTCTCCTTCAGCAAACAGCCGAGCTTCTTTGGCGGTCTGTCGGTAGGTAGCTGGCAGTTGGTGGGTGTATGTGGGGGAGAGGGGGGGGATGTGAGCTGTGTTGCCTGAGAGACCTGGATGACAGTCGACTCCCTTTTAGTGACGTCGCCTGGCGTCGGCATGTCGAGAGAGGAAGGAAAATAGTTAATTGTTTATTTAAGTCTGAAGACTGATGATTTATTTTACTTTCTCATTCCTTTCTTTGTTGGTTCGTGTGCTCAGCATGTCGACAGGGCTGCCGGCCAATACGACGCCACCAGCTGATAGCATATTCGCAGTGTCATCCATCGACTGCCTCCCGCACTACCACATGTCTGTCTCCATGAGGCGCGCCCACAAACCATTATCAGGCTAAACAGCTCATGGTGTCATCTTTTGACGACCCCCAACACTTTAACCCCGCCGTCTCCACAGCGTGACCTTCTCCGCGACTACCAACTGGATGGCATCAACTGGATGGTGCACTCGTGGTGCCATCTATCGCCGACCCCGTCACTATAACTTCCCACCATCCCCACAGGGTGATCTCCTTCTCCGCGACTACCAACTGGATGGCATCAACTAGATGGTGCACTCGTGGTGCCATCTATCGCCGACCCCCGTCACTACAACTTCCCACCATCCCCACAGGGCGACCTCCTTCTCCGCGACTACCAACTGGACGGCATCACCTGGATGGTGCTCTCGTGGTGCCATCTATCGCCGACCCCCGTCACTATAACTTCCCACCATCCCCACAGGGTGATCTCCTTCTCCGCGACTACCAACTGGACGGCATCAACTGGATGGTGCACTCGTGGTGCCGCGAGAACTCGGTGATCCTGGCCGACGAGATGGGTCTCGGGAAGACGATCCAGACCACGTGCTTCATGTACAACTTGTTCAACCAGCACTCGCTGTACGGGCCGTACCTGGTGGTGGTGCCCCTGTCGACGCTGCCAGCCTGGCAGCGCGAGATGGCCAAGTGGGCGCCGGAGATGAACGTCGTGACGTACCTCGGCGACGTGCAGTCACGCGAGAAGGTACGAGGGGTGCGGGAGGGTGTGTGGGGTTGGTGGTGGTGGTGGGGTAGCGTGAATGGTAGGTAGTAGACACGGGAAGCTGGTGGGATTGGCTCAGGTTGATGCTGTATTGTATGGTATAATCCTGGGCGTCGCTAGAATTTGAAACTTGCTGAATATTGATGGTTGTTCGATGTATATTCAGGATGGTTGGCTTTCTGCCAGGTGCTTTGCTAAACCGTGTTGCATTTTATTGTATGGGTAACGTGTGACGGAAGTGCGTGTCTCGTTTGATTAGTATTCACGTTTGCCAAATTACCCGAGCAGTTGCGGTTCCCTAAACCCAAAACCTCAGTATTCACGTTTGAATGTAAAAGGTACCCATGACGCAATTTTGGCTGCTTTACATTAGTTCTGTGCTAATTATTGTCCGGCGTATTTGCTTTGTCATTTCCTCCCTCTAACGTGGCCGTGTTATCACTATCCGTGTCCGCAGATCCGAACCTACGAGTGGTGCTTCCCGGGCAACAAGCGGCTCAAGTTCAACGTGCTGCTCACCTCGTACGAGATCCTGCTCAAGGGTATGTGTGCCGGCTGCCTGTACAGGACGTGGTGCCGGTGATCAGAATGATAGTGGTGGAGGGGGAGGGGGGGGGACAGTGAAGCCCATGTCTTGCTCGTCGTCAGTCATGCTACATTCTGTTCTCTGGTATAATCCTGGGCGTCGCTAGCATTTGGGTACTTGTAAACGTGAAGCGATTTATGTTACACGGGTTGGACAGTGATGTCACGACATGAGCAGCCACTATAAGGTGAGAAGGAACAGGTGAACGACCCGACAACCAGCACGGCATATCAACAGCACGCGCTGACAAGCGCTGTTGTCCCCCATCAATGCTCGGTCTCCTGTGTCTTGTGTCTGTCTTTCCCCGTCCCTTTGGCTGGCCCACGGCTAGGTGTCTGTAAGGTGATTCGGCACTTATTTCGGAAGCGTTTCGTTGTGTAGCAAATCTACTTTTTTAGGTTATGTACTTGCCGGTTGCTTGGTTGTTCCATCGTCACTTTCTACCTGGTTTCTCTCGTTTGGCTTCACCGAGCTGCTCACTATAGTCTTCATGGCACCTGGTCTCGGAGGTTATACATGTCATGACCTCAGTGTAATTGAGGATCCTCTAAGCACACATCATGTATCATATTTGTGACGTGTCTGTATGTCTGTGTGTGTGTGTGTCCGACAGACAAGTCGTTCCTGGGCGCCATCAGCTGGGCTGCTCTGCTCGTGGACGAGGCTCACCGTCTGAAGAACGAGGAGTCGCTCCTCTACAAGACGCTGTTCGAGTTCAACACCAACTTCCGCCTGCTCATCACCGGCACGCCGCTGCAGAACAGCCTCAAGGAGCTCTGGAGCCTGCTTCATTTCATCATGCCGCAAAAGTCAGTACCTTCGAAATGGGGGCAAAAGTCAGTACCTTCGAAATGGGGGCTCTTCTATCTATTGTCACAAGCTCATTTTTCTACTGACAAAAGCCAAGATGCTCCCATTAACACCCATTAACACTAAATTTGCTCAAAAGCTTCCTAAATTTAGGCTGATAGTTCTTCAATCAGTCGCTAAGTTGTCACGGTAAAGCTAAAGTCGGCTAGGTGGTTGGCGTGGGCTAGGTTTATTTCTCTTTACTGATCAGGGGGTGGATCTGGACCCCACATTTCCGGCCGCCTCCATCCTCGCCTATATCGCCAATAAACATGCAGCCTTCGCTCCTGGTGGTGTATGGCCGCTGCCGCGCAGCCACGACACACTCAGCTGGTCAAACTCCACTGTGTCATTACCGCGCAGCCACGCCACACTCAGCTGGTCAAACTCCACTGTGTTATTGCCGCGCAGCCACGCCACACTCAGCTGGTCAAACTCCACTGTGTCATTGCCGCGCAGCCACGACACACTCAGCTGGTCAAACTCCTCTGTGTCATTGCGGTGCAGGTTCGACCGGTGGGAGAACTTCGAGGTGGACATGGACCAGGGGGGCAGCTGCAAGGCGTACGCGCGGCTACACAAATTCCTCGAACCGTTCCTACTCCGACGAGTCAAGAAGGACGTGGAGAAGTCGCTGCCCGCCAAGGTGGAGCAGATCCTGCGGGTGGGGATGACGTCACAGCAGCGCCAGTACTACAAGTGGATCCTCACCAGGAACTACACGATGCTGAAGAGGGGCCTGAAGGCGGCGGCGCCATCCCTCATCAACGTCATCATGGAGCTGAAGAAGTGCTGCAACCACGGCTACCTCACCAAGCCGTCCGATCCGGACGCGCGCCTCAGCAACAACGAGGCGCTGCAGGTGAGGCTGGGGAAGAAGAGGGCCGAGATCGGGAGTTGGAACGTGCGGTTAGGTCCCACTTGGGGACCCGGGTTCAAGCTCCGGTATAACTATATCGGCTGAACGCGGAATACCACGTGACACTGCAATATGTAGGGATATGCAGTGTGTACAGTGTGCAGTGTGCAGTGTGCAGTGTGCAGTGTGCAGTGTGTACAGTGTACAGGGTGCAGTGTGTGCAGTGTGCAGTGTGCAGTGTGTGCAGTGTGCAGTGTGCAGTGTACAGTGTACAGTGTGCAGTGTACAGTGTACAGTGTGCAGTGTGTGCAGTGTGCAGTGTGCAGTGTGCAGTGTGCAGTGTGCAGTGTACAGTGTGCAGTGTGCAGTGTGCAGTGTGCAGTGTGCAGTGTGCAGTGTGTACAGTGTGTGCAGTGTGTGCAGTGTGCAGTGTGTGCAGTGTGTGCAGTGTGCAGTGTGCAGTGTGTGCAGTGTGTGCAGTGTGCAGTGTGTGCAGTGTGTACAGTGTGTGCAGTGTGCAGTGTGCAGTGTGCAGTGTGCAGTGTGCAGTGTGTACAGTGTGCAGTGTGCAGTGTGCAGTGTACAGTGTGCAGTGTGCAGTGTACAGTGTACAGTGTGCAGTGTGTGCAGTGTGCAGTGTGCAGTGTGCAGTGTGCAGTGTACAGTGTGCAGTGTGCAGTGTGCAGTGTGCAGTGTGCAGTGTGCAGTGTGCAGTGTGTACAGTGTGTGCAGTGTGTGCAGTGTGTGCAGTGTGTGCAGTGTGCAGTGTGCAGTGTGTGCAGTGTGCAGTGTGTGCAGTGTGTACAGTGTGTGCAGTGTGCAGTGTGCAGTGTGCAGTGTGCAGTGTGCAGTGTGCAGTGTGTACAGTGTGCAGTGTGCAGTGTGCAGTGTACAGTGTGCAGTATGCAGTGTGTACAGTGTGCAGTGTGTACAGTGTGTACAGTGTGCAGTGTGTGCAGTGTGCAGTGTGCAGTGTACAGTGTGCAGTGTGCAGTGTACAGTGTACAGTGTGCAGTGTGCAGTGTACAGTGTGCAGTATGCAGTGTGTACAGTGTGCAGTGTACAGTGTGCAGTGTGTACAGTGTGCAGTGTGCAGTGTGCAGTGTGCAGTGTGCAGTGTGCAGTGTGCAGTGTGCAGTGTGCAGTGTGTACAGTGTGTACAGTGTGCAGTGTGCAGTGTGCAGTGTGCAGTGTACAGTGTACAGTGTGCAGTGTGCAGTGTGCAGTGTGCAGTGTGCAGTGTGTACAGTGTGCAGTGTGTGCAGTGTACAGTGTGCAGTGTGCAGTGTGCAGTGTGCAGTGTGTACAGTGTGCAGTGTGTGCAGTGTGCAGTGTGCAGTGTGCAGTGTGTACAGTGTGCAGTGTGCAGTGTACAGTGTACAGTGTACAGTGTACAGTGTGCAGTGTGCAGTGTGCAGTGTGCAGTGTGCAGTGTGCAGTGTGCAGTGTGCAGTGTGCAGTGTGCAGTGTACAGTGTACAGTGTACAGTGTGTGCAGTGTGCAGTGTGCAGTGTGCAGTGTGCAGTGTGTACAGTGTGTACAGTGTGCAGTGTGCAGTGTGTACAGTGTGCAGTGTGTACAGTGTGATGTGTGCAGTGTGCAGTGTGCAGTGTACAGTGTGCAGTGTGCAGTGTGCAGTATGCAGTGTGTACAGTGTGCAGTGTGTGCAGTGTGCAGTGTGCAGTGTGCAGTGTGCAGTGTGCAGTGTGTACAGTGTGCACAGTGTGCAGTGTACAGTGTGCAGTGTGCAGTGTGCAGTGTACAGTGTACAGTGTACAGTGTACAGTGTGCAGTATGCAGTGTGTACAGTGTGCAGTGTGCAGTGTGTACAGTGTGCAGTGTGCAGTGTGCAGTGTGCAGTGTGTACAGTGTGCAGTGTGTACAGTGTGATGTGTGCAGTGTACAGTGTACAGTGTGCAGTGTGTGCAGTGTGTGCAGTGTGCAGTGTGCAGTGTGTGCAGTGTGTAGTGTGCAGTGTGTACAGTGTGCAGCGTGCAGCGTGCAGTGTGCAGTGTGTGCAGTGTGCAGTGTGCAGTGTGCAGTGTACAGTGTACAGTGTGCAGTATGCAGTATGCAGTGTGTACAGTGTGCAGTGTGTGCAGTGTGCAGTGTGCAGTGTGCAGTGTGCAGTGTGCAGTGTACAGTGTGCAGTGTGCAGTGTGCAGTGTGCAGTGTGCAGTGTGCAGTGTGCAGTGTGCAGTGTGCAGTGTGCAGTGTGCAGTGTACAGTGTGCAGTATGCAGTGTGTACAGTGTGCAGTGTGTGCAGTGTGCAGTGTGCAGTGTACAGTGTACAGTGTGCAGTATGCAGTGTGTACAGTGTGCAGTGTGTGCAGTGTGCAGTGTGCAGTGTGCAGTGTGTACAGTGTGCAGTGTGCAGTGTGCAGTGTGCAGTGTGCAGTGTGCAGTATGCAGTGTGTACAGTGTGCAGTGTGTACAGTGTGCAGTGTGCAGTGTGTACAGTGTGCAGTGTGCAGTGTGCAGTGTGCAGTGTGCAGTGTACAGTGTACAGTGTGCAGTATGCAGTGTGTACAGTGTGCAGTGTGTGCAGTGTGCAGTGTGCAGTGTGTACAGTGTGCAGTGTGTACAGTGTGCAGTGTACAGTGTACAGTGTGCAGTGTGCAGTGTGCAGTGTACAGTGTGCAGTGTGCAGTGTGCAGTGTGCAGTGTGCAGTGTACAGTGTACAGTGTACAGTGTACAGTGTACAGTGTGCAGTATGCAGTGTGTACAGTGTGCAGTGTGCAGTGTGCAGTGTGTACAGTGTGCAGTGTGCAGTGTGCAGTGTGCAGTGTGCAGTGTGCAGTGTGCAGTGTGCAGTGTACAGTGTGCAGTGTGCAGTGTGCAGTGTGCAGTGTGCAGTGTGCAGTGTGCAGTGTGTACAGTGTACAGTGTACAGTGTACAGTGTACAGTGTGCAGTATGCAGTGTGTACAGTGTACAGTGTACAGTGTGCAGTGTGCAGTGTGCAGTGTGCAGTGTGCAGTGTGTACAGTGTACAGTGTGCAGTGTGCAGTGTGCAGTGTGCAGTGTGCAGTGTGCAGTGTGCAGTGTGTACAGTGTGCAGTGTGTACAGTGTGATGTGTGCAGTGTACAGTGTACAGTGTGCAGTGTGTGCAGTGTGTGCAGTGTGCAGTGTGTGCAGTGTGTAGTGTGCAGTGTGTACAGTGTGCAGTGTGTACAGTGTGCAGTGTGTACAGTGTGCAGTGTACAGTGTGCACAGTGTGCAGTGTGCAGTGTGTACAGTGTGCAGGGTTTACAGTGTGCAGTGTACAGTGTGCAGTGTGCAGTGTGTACAGTGTACAGTGTGCAGTGTGCAGTGTGCAGTGTACAGTGTACAGTGTGCAGTGTGCAGTGTGTACAGTGTGCAGTGTGCAGTGTGCAGTGTGCAGTGTGCAGTGTGCAGTGTGCAGTGTGCAGTGTGCAGTGTGCAGTGTGCAGTGTGCAGTGTGCAGTGTACAGTGTACAGTGTACAGTGTGCAGTGTGCAGTGTGTACAGTGTGCAGTGTGTGCAGTGTGTACAGTGTGCAGTGTGTGCAGTGTGTACAGTGTGCAGTGTGCAGTGTGCAGTGTACAGTGTACAGTGTGCAGTGTGCAGTGTGTACAGTGTGCAGTGTGCAGTGTGTACAGTGTGATGTGTACAGTGTGCAGTGTGCAGTGTGTACAGTGTGTACAGTGTACAGTGTGCAGTGTACAGTGTGTACAGTGTGCAGTGTGCAGTGTGCAGTGTGCAGTGTGCAGTGTGCAGTGTGCAGTGTGCAGTGTACAGTGTACAGTGTACAGTGTGCAGTGTGTGCAGTGTGTGCAGTGTGTACAGTGTGCAGTGTGCAGTGTGCAGTGTGCAGTGTACAGTGTGCAGTGTGCAGTGTGCAGTGTGTACAGTATGCAGTGTGTACAGTGTGCAGTGTGTACAGTGTGCAGTGTGTACAGTGTGCAGTGTGTACAGTGTGCAGTGTGTACAGTGTGCAGTGTGTACAGTGTACAGTGTGCAGTGTGTACAGTGTGCAGTGTGTACAGTGTGCAGTGTGTGCAGTGTGTACAGTGTGCAGTGTGTACAGTGTGCAGTGTGTACAGTGTGCAGTGTGTACAGTGTGCAGTGTGTACAGTGTGCAGTGTGTACAGTGTGCAGTGTGTACAGTGTGCAGTGTGTACAGTGTGCACAGTGTGCAGTGTGTACAGTGTGTACAGTGTGCAGTGTGTACAGTGTGCAGTGTGTGCAGTGTGCAGTGTGCAGTGTGTACAGTGTGCAGTGTGTACAGTGTGCAGTGTGTACAGTGTGCAGTGTGCAGTGTGCAGTGTGTGCAGTGTGCAGTGTGCAGTGTGCAGTGTGTGCAGTGTGCAGTGTGTGCAGTGTGCAGTGTGCAGTGTGTACAGTGTGCAGTGTACAGTGTGCAGTGTGCAGTGTGTGCAGTGTGCAGTGTACAGTGTGCAGTGTGCAGTGTGTGCAGTGTGCAGTGTGCAGTGTGCAGTGTGCAGTGTGTACAGTGTGCAGTGTGCAGTGTGCAGTGTGCAGTGTGCAGTGTGCAGTGTGTACAGTGTGCAGTGTGTACAGTGTGCAGTGTACAGTGTGCAGTGTGCAGTGTGCAGTGTGCAGTGTGCAGTGTGCAGTGTGCAGTGTACAGTGTGCAGTGTGCGGTGTACAGTGTGCAGTGTGCAGTGCGATGTGTACAGTGTGCAGTGTGCAGTGTGTAGTGTACAGTGTGCAGTGTGCAGTGTGCAGTGTGCAGTGTGCAGTGTGCAGTGTGCAGTGTGCAGTGTGCGGTGTACAGTGTGCAGTGCGATGTGTACAGTGTGCAGTGTGTACAGTGTGCAGTGTGCAGTGTGCAGTGTGTGCAGTGTGCAGTGTGCAGTGTGCAGTGTGCAGTGTGTACAGTGTGTACAGTGTGCAGTGTGCAGTGTGCAGTGTGCAGTGTGCAGTGTGTACAGTGTGCAGTGTGCAGTGTGCAGTGTGCAGTGTGCAGTGTGCAGTGTGTACAGTGTGTGCAGTGTGTGCAGTGTGCAGTGTGTGCAGTGTGCAGTGTACAGTGTACAGTGTACAGTGTACAGTGTGCAGTGTGCAGTGTGTGCAGTGTGCAGTGTGCAGTGTGCAGTGTGCAGTGTGCAGTGTGCAGTGTGTACAGTGTGCAGTGTGTACAGTGTGCAGTGTGTACAGTGTGCAGTGTGCAGTGTACAGTGTGCAGTGTGCAGTGTGCAGTGTGCCGTGTGCAGTGTGCAGTGTGCAGTGTGCAGTGTGCAGTGTGCAGTGTACAGTGTGCAGTGTACAGTGTGCAGTGTGCGGTGTACAGTGTGCAGTGCGATGTGTACAGTGTGCAGTGTGCAGTGTGCAGTGTGCAGTGTGTAGTGTGCAGTGTGCGGTGTACAGTGTGCAGTGCGATGTGTACAGTGTGCAGTGTGTAGTGTACAGTGTGCAGTGTGCAGTGTACAGTGTACAGTGTACAGTGTACAGTGTACAGTGTGCAGTGTGCAGTGTGCAGTGTGCAGTGTGCAGTGTGCAGTGTGCAGTGTGCAGTGTACAGTGTGCAGTGTACAGTGTGCAGTGTGCAGTGTGCAGTGTGCAGTGTGCAGTGTGCAGTGTGCAGTGTACAGTGTACTGTGTGCAGTGCGATGTGTACAGTGTGCAGTGCGATGTGTACAGTGTGCAGTGTACAGTGTGCAGTGTGCAGTGTGCAATGTGCAGTGTGCAGTGTGCAGTGTGCAGTGTGCAGTGTGCAGTGTGCAGTGTACAGTGTACAGTGTGCAGTGCGATGTGTACAGTGTGCAGTGTGCAGTGCGATGTGTACAGTGTGCAGTGTACAGTGTGCAGTGTGCAGTGTGCAGTGTGCAGTGTGCAGTGTGCAGTGTGCAGTGTGCAGTGTGCAGTGTGCAGTGTGCAGTGTGCAGTGTACAGTGTGCAGTGTGCAGTGTGCAGTGTGCAGTGTGCAGTGTGCAGTGTGCAGTGTGCAGTGTGCAGTGTGCAGTGTGCAGTGTGCAGTGTGCAGTGTGCAGTGTGCAGTGTACAGTGTGCAGTGTGCAGTGTGCAGTGTGCAGTGTGCAGTGTGCAGTGTGCAGTGTGATGTGTACAGTGTGTACAGTGTGTGCAGTGTGTAGTGTGCAGTGTGCAGTGTGCAGTGTACAGTGTACTTTGTGCAGTGTGCAGTGTGCAGTGTGCAGTGTGCAGTGTGCAGTGTGCAGTGTGCAGTGTGCAGTGTGCAGTGTGCAGTGTGCAGTGTGCAGTGTGTATTGTGCAGTGTACAGTGTACAGTGTACAGTGTGCAGTGTGCAGTGTGCAGTGTGCAGTGTGCAGTGTGCAGTGTGCAGTGTGCAGTGTGCAGTGTGTGCAGTGTGTGCAGTGTGTACAGTGTGTACAGTGTGTACAGTGTGTACAGTGTGTACAGTGTGTGCAGTGTGCAGTGTGCAGTGTGCAGTGCGATGTGTACAGTGTGCAGTGTGCAGTGTACAGTGTGCAGTGTGCAGTGTGCAGTGTGCAGTGTGCAGTGTGCAGTGTGCAGTGTGCAGTGTGCAGTGTGCAGTGTGTATTGTGCAGTGTACAGTGTACAGTGTACAGTGTGCAGTGTGCAGTGTGCAGTGTGCAGTGTGCAGTGTGCAGTGTGTGCAGTGTGTACAGTGTGTACAGTGTGCAGTGTGCAGTGTGCAGTGTGCAGTGTGCAGTGCGATGTGTACAGTGTGCAGTGTGCAGTGTACAGTGTGCAGTGTGCAGTGTGCAGTGTGCAGTGTGCAGTGTGCAGTGTGCAGTGTACAGTGTGCAGTGTGCAGTGTGCAGTGTGCAGCGTGCAGTGTACAGTGTGCAGTGTACAGTGTGCAGTGTGCAGTGTACAGTGTACAGTGTGCAGTGTGCAGTGTGCAGTGTGCAGTGTACAGTGTGCAGTGTGCAGTGTGCAGTGTGCAGTGTACAGTGTGCAGTGTGTGCAGTGTGTGCAGTGTGTGCAGTGTGTGCAGTGTGTGCAGTGTGCAGTGTGCGGTGTGCAGTGTACAGTGTGCAGTGTGCAGTGTGTGCAGTGTGTGCAGTGTGTGCAGTGTGTGCAGTGTGCAGTGTGCAGTGTGCAGTGTACAGTGTACAGTGTGCAGTGTACAGTGTACAGTGTGCAGTGTGCAGTGTACAGTGTACAGTGTGTGCAGTGTGTGCAGTGTGTGCAGTGTGTGCAGTGTGTGCAGTGTGCGGTGTGCGGTGTACAGTGTGCAGTGTGCAGTGTGCAGTGTGCAGTGTGCAGTGTGCAGTGTGTACAGTGTGCAGGGTTTACAGTGTGCAGTGTGCAGTGTACAGTGTACAGTGTGCAGTGTGCAGTGTGCAGTGTGCAGTGTGCAGTGTGCAGTGTGCAGTGTGTACAGTGTGCAGGGTTTACAGTGTGCAGTGTACAGTGTACAGTGTGCAGTGTGTACAGTGTGCAGTGTGTACAGTGTGCAGTGTGCAGTGTGCAGTGTGCAGTGTGCAGTGTGCAGTGTGGTGTGCAGTGTACAGTGTGCAGTGTACAGTGTGCAGTGTGCAGTGTACAGTGTACAGTGTGCAGTATGCAGTGTGTACAGTGTGCAGTGTGTGCAGTGTGCAGTGTGCAGTGTGCAGTGTGCAGTGTGCAGTGTGCAGTGTGCAGTGTACAGTGTACAGTGTGCAGTGTGCAGTGTGCAGTATGCAGTGTGTACAGTGTGCAGTGTGTGCAGTGTGCAGTGTGCAGTGTGCAGTGTGCAGTGTACAGTGTACAGTGTACAGTGTACAGTGTACAGTGTACAGTGTGCAGTATGCAGTGTGTACAGTGTGCAGTGTGTACAGTGTGCAGTGTACAGTGTACAGTGTACAGTGTACAGTGTACAGTGTACAGTGTACAGTGTACAGTGTACAGTGTGCAGTGTACAGTGTACAGTGTGCAGTATGCAGTGTGTACAGTGTGCAGTGTGCAGTGTGCAGTGTGCAGTGTGTACAGTGTACAGTGTGCAGTGTGCAGTGTACAGTGCAGTGTGCAGTGTGCAGTGTGCAGTGTGCAGTGTGCAGTGTGCAGTGTGCAGTGTACAGTGTACAGTGTACAGTGTGCAGTATGCAGTGTGTACAGTGTGCAGTGTGCAGTGTACAGTGTACAGTGTGCAGTGTGCAGTGTACAGTGTACAGTGTGTGCAGTGTGTGCAGTGTGTGCAGTGTGTGCAGTGTGTGCAGTGTGCGGTGTGCGGTGTACAGTGTGCAGTGTGCAGTGTGCAGTGTGCAGTGTGCAGTGTGCAGTGTGTACAGTGTGCAGGGTTTACAGTGTGCAGTGTGCAGTGTACAGTGTACAGTGTGCAGTGTGTACAGTGTGCAGTGTGTACAGTGTGCAGTGTGTACAGTGTGCAGTGTGTACAGTGTGATGTGTGCAGTGTACAGTGTACAGTGTGCAGTGTGTGCAGTGTGTGCAGTGTGCAGTGTGCAGTGTGTGCAGTGTGTGCAGTGTGCAGTGTGCAGTGTGTACAGTGTGCAGTGTGTACAGTGTGCAGTGTACAGTGTGTACAGTGTGCAGTGTGCAGTGTGTACAGTGTGATGTGTACAGTGTGCAGTGTGCAGTGTGTACAGTGTACAGTGTGCAGTGTGCAGTGTACAGTGTGCAGTGTGTACAGTGTGCAGTGTGCAGTGTGCAGTGTGCAGTGTGCAGTGTGCAGTGTACAGTGTACAGTGTGCAGTGTGCAGTGTGTACAGTGTGCAGTGTGTACAGTGTGCAGTGTGTACAGTGTGCAGTGTGTACAGTGTGCAGTGTGCAGTGTACAGTGTACAGTGTACAGTGTGCAGTGTGCAGTGTGTACAGTGTGTACAGTGTGCAGTGTGTACAGTGTGATGTGTACAGTGTACAGTGTGCAGTGTGTACAGTGTACAGTGTGCAGTGTGCAGTGTACAGTGTACAGTGTACAGTGTACAGTGTACAGTGTGCAGTGTGTACAGTGTGCAGTGTGTACAGTGTGCAGTGTGCAGTGTGCAGTGTGCAGTGTGCAGTGTGCAGTGTACAGTGTACAGTGTGCAGTGTGCAGTGTGTACAGTGTGCAGTGTGTACAGTGTGCAGTGTGTACAGTGTGCATTGTGTACAGTGTGCATTGTGTACAGTGTGCAGTGTGTACAGTGTGCAGTGTGTACAGTGTGCAGTGTGCAGTGTGCAGTGTGTACAGTGTGCAGTGTGTACAGTGTGCAGTGTGCAGTGTGTACAGTGTGCAGTGTGTACAGTGTGCAGTGTGTACAGTGTGCAGTGTGCAGTGTGTACAGTGTGCAGTGTGCAGTGTGTACAGTGTGCAGTGTGTACAGTGTGCAGTGTGTACAGTGTGCAGTGTGTACAGTGTGCAGTGTGTACAGTGTGTACAGTGTGTACAGTGTGCAGTGTGTACAGTGTGCAGTGTGTACAGTGTGCAGTGTGTACAGTGTGCAGTGTGCAGTGTGCAGTGTACAGTGTGCAGTGTGTACAGTGTGCAGTGTGTACAGTGTGCAGTGTGCAGTGTGTACAGTGTGCAGTGTGCAGTGTGCAGTGTGCAGTGTGCAGTGTGCAGTGTGCAGTGTGCAGTGTGCAGTGTGCAATGTGCAGTGTGCAGTGTGCAGTGTGTACAGTGTGCAGTGTGCAGTGTGCAGTGTGCAGTGTGTGCAGTGTGCAGTGTGCAGTGTGCAGTGTGCAGTGTGTACAGTGTGCAGTGTGTACAGTGTGCAGTGTGCAGTGTGCAGTGTGCAGTGTGCAGTGTGCAGTGTGTACAGTGTGCAGTGTGCAGTGTGTGCAGTGTGTGCAGTGTGCAGTGTGCAGTGTGCAGTGTGCAGTGTGCAGTGTGCAGTGTGCAGTGTGCAGTGTGCAGTGTGTACAGTGTGCAGTGTGTACAGTGTGCAGTGTACAGTGTGCAGTGTACAGTGTGCGGTGCACAGTGTGCAGTGCGATGTGTACAGTGTGCAGTGTGCAGTGTGTAGTGTACAGTGTGCAGTGTGCAGTGTGCAGTGTGCAGTGTGCAGTGTGCAGTGTGCAGTGTGCAGTGTGCAGTGTGCAGTGTGCAGTGCGCAGTGTGCGGTGTACAGTGTGCAGTGCGATGTGTACAGTGTGCAGTGTGTAGTGTACAGTGTGCAGTGTGTACAGTGTGCAGTGTGCAGTGTGCAGTGTGCAGTGTGTACAGTGTGCAGTGTGCAGTGTGCAGTGTGCAGTGTGCAGTGTGTACAGTGTGCAGTGTACAGTGTGCAGTGTACAGTGTACAGTGTGCAGTGTGCAGTGTGCAGTGTGCAGTGTGCAGTGTGCAGTGTGCAGTGTGCAGTGTGTACAGTGTGCAGTGTGTACAGTGTGCAGTGTGCAGTGTGCAGTGTGCAGTGTGTACAGTGTGCAGTGTGTACAGTGTACAGTGTGCAGTGTGCAGTGTGCAGTGTGCAGTGTGCAGTGTACAGTGTGCAGTGTGCAGTGTGCAGTGTGCAGTGTGCAGTGTGCAGTGTGCAGTGTGCAGTGTGCAGTGTGCAGTGTGCAGTGTGCAGTGTGCAGTGTGCAGTGTGCAGTGTGCAGTGTGCAGTGTGCAGTGTACAGTGTGCAGTGTGCGGTGTACAGTGTGCAGTGCGATGTGTACAGTGTGCAGTGTGCAGTGTGCAGTGTGCAGTGTGCAGTGTGCAGTGTGCAGTGTGCAGTGTGCGGTGTGCGGTGTGCAGTGTGCGGTGTACAGTGTGCAGTGCGATGTGTACAGTGTGCAGTGTGTAGTGTGTAGTGTGCAGTGTGCAGTGTACAGTGTACAGTGTACAGTGTACAGTGTGCAGTGTGCAGTGTGCAGTGTGCAGTGTACAGTGTACAGTGTACAGTGTACAGTGTGCAGTGTGCAGTGTGCAGTGTGCAGTGTGCAGTGTGCAGTGTGCAGTGTACAGTGTACAGTGTGCAGTGCGATGTGTACAGTGTGCAGTGCGATGTGTACAGTGTGCAGTGTACAGTGTGCAGTGTGCAGTGTGCAGTGTGCAGTGTGCAGTGTACAGTGTACAGTGTACAGTGTACAGTGTGCAGTGCGATGTGTACAGTGTGCAGTGTGCAGTGTACAGTGTGCAGTGTGCAGTGTGCAGTGTGCAGTGTGCAGTGTACAGTGTGCAGTGTGCAGTGTGCAGTGTACAGTGTACAGTGTGCAGTGTGCAGTGTGCAGTGTGCAGTGTGCAGTGTGCAGTGTACAGTGTACAGTGTGCAGTGTGCAGTGTGCAGTGTGCAGTGTACAGTGTACAGTGTGCAGTGTGCAGTGTGCAGTGTGCAGTGTGCAGTGTGCAGTGTGTACAGTGTGCAGTGTGCAGTGTGTGCAGTGTGTACAGTGTGCTGTATGCAGGGTGCTGTGTGTACAGTGTGTACAGTGTGTACAGTGTGTACAGTGTGGTGTGCAGTGTGCAGTGTGCAGTGTACAGTGTGCAGTGTGCAGTGTGATGTGTACAGTGTGTACAGTGTGCAGTGTGTGCAGTGTGCAGTGTGCAGTGTGCAGTGTGCAGTGTACAGTGTACAGTGTACAGTGTGTAGTGTGCAGTGTGCAGTGTACAGTGTACAGTGTGCAGTGTGCAGTGTGCAGTGTGCAGTGTGCAGTGTGCAGTGTGCAGTGTGCAGTGTGTATTGTGCAGTGTACAGTGTACAGTGTGCAGTGTGCAGTGTGCAGTGTGCAGTGTGCAGTGTGCAGTGTGTGCAGTGTGTGCAGTGTGTGCAGTGTGTGCAGTGTGTGCAGTGTGTGCAGTGTGTGCAGTGTGTGCAGTGTGTGCAGTGTGTACAGTGTGTACAGTGTGTACAGTGTGTACAGTGTGTACAGTGTGCAGTGTGCAGTGTGCAGTGTGCAGTGTGCAGTGCGATGTGTACAGTGTGCAGTGTACAGTGTGCAGTGTGCAGTGTACAGTGTACAGTGTGCAGTGTGCAGTGTGCAGTGTACAGTGTGCAGTGTGCAGTGTGCAGTGTGCAGCGTGCAGTGTACAGTGTACAGTGTACAGTGTACAGTGTGCAGTGTGCAGTGTGTAGTGTACAGTGTGCAGTGTGCAGTGTGCAGTGTACAGTGTACAGTGTACAGTGTGCAGTGTGCAGTGTGTGCAGTGTGTGCAGTGTGTGCAGTGTGTGCAGTGTGTGCAGTGTGTGCAGTGTGTGCAGTGTGTGCAGTGTGCAGTGTGCGGTGTGCGGTGTGCAGTGTGCAGTGTGCAGTGTGCAGTGTGTGCAGTGTGTGCAGTGTACAGTGTACAGTGTGCAGTGTACAGTGTACAGTGTACAGTGTGCAGTGTACAGTGTGCAGTGTGTGCAGTGTGTGCAGTGTGCAGTGTACAGTGTGCAGTGTACAGTGTGCAGTGTACAGTGTACTGTGTACAGTGTACAGTGTACAGTGTACAGTGTACAGTGTACAGTGTGCAGTGTACAGTGTGCAGTGTGTGCAGTGTGTGCAGTGTGTGCAGTGTGTGCAGTGTGTGCAGTGTGCAGTGTGCAGTGTGCAGTGTGTACAGTGTGCAGGGTTTACAGTGTGCAGTGTACAGTGTACAGTGTGCAGTGTGCAGTGTGCAGTGTGCAGTGTGCAGTGTGCAGTGTGTACAGTGTGTACAGTGTGCAGTGTACAGTGTACAGTGTACAGTGTACAGTGTGCAGTGTGCAGTGTGCAGTGTGGTGTGCAGTGTACAGTGTACAGTGTACAGTGTACAGTGTACAGTGTACAGTGTGCAGTGTACAGTGTGCAGTGTGCAGTGTGCAGTGTGCAGTGTGCAGTGTGCAGTGTACAGTGTGCAGTGTGCAGTGTACAGTGTGCAGTGTGCAGTGTGCAGTGTGCAGTGTGCAGTGTGCAGTGTGCAGTGTGCAGTGTGCAGTGTGCAGTGTACAGTGTACAGTGTACAGTGTACAGTGTGCAGTGTGCAGTCAGTGTGCAGTGTGTACAGTGTGCAGTGTACAGTGTGCAGTGTGCAGTGTGTACAGTGTGCAGTGTGTACAGTGTGCAGTGTGTACAGTGTGCAGTGTGCAGTGTGCAGTGTGCAGTGTACAGTGTGCAGTGTGCAGTGTGCAGTGTGCAGTGTGCAGTGTGCAGTGTACAGTGTGCAGTGTGCAGTGTGCAGTGTGCAGTGTACAGTGTACAGTGTACAGTGTACAGTGTACAGTGTACAGTGTGCAGTGTGCAGTGTACAGTGTGCAGTGTGCAGTGTACAGTGTGCAGTGTGCAGTGTGCAGTGTGCAGTGTACAGTGTGTAGTGTACAGTGTGCAGTGTGCAGTGTGCAGTGTGCAGTGTGCAGTGTGCAGTGTGCTGTGTGCAGTGTGCAGTGTGCAGTGTGCAGTGTGCAGTGTGCAGTGTGCAGTGTGTAGTGTTCAGTGTGTACAGTGTGCAGTGTGTACAGTGTGCAGGGTGCTGTGTGCAGTGTGCAGTGTGCAGTGTGCAGTGTGCAGTGTGCAGTGTGCAGTGTGCAGTGTGCAGTGTGCAGTGTACAGTGTGTAGTGTTCAGTGTGTACAGTGTGCAGTGTGTACAGTGTGCAGGGTGCTGTGTGCAGTGTGCAGTGTGCAGTGTGCAGTGTGCAGTGTGGGCCACGTCTACTGCTTTACAAACACGGCGGTCGGGAGGGGAGGCATGCCCCTGTGTTGGACTCTTGGCGCGGCTGCCGTGGGAAGGCGGGTAGCGATGCTACCAAGCGGCATGGGAAGCGTACGATGAGGTCATCAGATGAGCGAGCGATGCTGTTTGATAGTTGCATGCATTGGGTCTTCTATAATCTGGCTTCCGCTTTACCCTCTGCTGGAAACTGCACCACTACCTGTACCTCTAACCGTCCCACTTCTCCATTCCAGGGCCTGCTGCGCCACAGCGGCAAGCTGATGCTGCTGGACAAGCTGCTGGTGCGGCTGAAGGAGCGTGGCCACCGCGTGCTCATCTTCTCCCAGATGGTGCGCATGCTGGACCTCCTGGCAGACTACATGCAGCTGCGGCACTTCACCTTCCAGCGGCTCGACGGCGGCATGCGGGGAGATCTCAGACGACAGGCCCTGGACCACTTCAACGCCGAGGGCTCGCTGGTGGGTAACCGTTCAGTGGCGAGGGAGACGACGGGCATTGGATCACTTCAACGCCGAGGGCTCGCTGGTGGGTAACCGTTCAGTAGAGAGGGAGACGACAGGCATTGGATCACTTCAACGCCGAGGGCTCGCTGGTGGGTAACGACTCAGTGGAGAGGGAGACGACAGGCCCTGGCTCACTTCAACGCCGAGGGCTCGCTGGTGGGTAACCGTTCAGTGGCGAGGGAGACGACAGGCATTGGATCACTTCAACGCCGAGGGCTCGCTGGTGGGTAACCGTTCAGTGGCGAGGGAGACGACATGCATTGGATCACTTCAACGCCGAGGGCTCGCTGGTGGGTAACGGCTCAGTGGCGAGGGGGGCGTCCCGTTTCAACTTGAAGTGTTCTTTGGGGGCGCGTGATAGCCTCAATGCGCTGAAGCCCCCCCCCCCCCCAAAAAAAAGCACACGAAGTGTTCCTTGGTTGGTGAGTGGTGGTGTGTTATTTGTCTTGTGTGGGTCGCTGGACATGTCTGCTTGTGATCTTGGGTCTGGAGCTGTTTGTAGTTGGAGTTATCGCTTATGTTAACATGCCACAAAACGGTGGAAACTAATTTCTGTCTCCTTCTACTAGTTATTTGCAAGGCAGCAAGCCATTTACCGAACTACTGAAATACTCGTGTACCGGGAAGTGCGAGACTGGCTATATCTGACGGGTGACCCCATCTCTGCTGTGGCCGGTCTTGCTGACGGCCTGTGTCCCCGTCGTGCAGGACTTTTGTTTCCTGCTGTCCACGCGCGCCGGTGGTCTGGGCATCAACCTAGCCACGGCTGACACAGTCATCATCTACGACTCCGATTGGAACCCGCAGAACGACCTGCAGGCGCAGTCGCGCGCGCACAGGATCGGGCAGAAGAACCAGGTGGGTGGCACGGGAATCGGGCGAGCATGGGAGGCGCGGGATGTGAGGACGCGGTCCTTCGCGGTCCTTCGCGGTCCTTCGCGGTCCTTCGCGGTCCTTCGCGGTCCTTCGCGGTCCTTCGCGGTCCTTCGTGGTCCTTCGTGGTCCTTTGCGGTCCTTCGTGGTCCTTTGCGGTCCTTCGCGGTCCTTCGCGGTCCTTTGCGGTCCTTTGCGGTCCTTTGCGGTCCTTTGCGGTCCTTTGCGGTCCTTTGCGGTCCTGTGCGGTCCTTCGCGGTACTTCGTGGTCCTTCGTGGTCCTTTGCGGTCCTTTGCGGTCCTTTGCGGTCCTTTGCGGTCCTTTGCGGTCCTGTGCGGTCCTTCGCGGTACTTTGCGGTCCTTTGCGGTCCTTTGCGGTCCTTTGCGGTCCTTTGCGGTCCTTTGCGGTCCTTTGCGGTCCTTTGCGGTCCTTTGCGGTCCTTTGCGGTCCTGTGCGGTCCTTCGCGATACTTTGCGGTCCTGTGCGGTACTTTGCGGTCCTTTGCGGTCCTTTGCGGTCCTTTGCGGTCCTTTGCGGTCCTTTGCGGTCCTTTGCGGTCCTTTGCGGTCCTTCGCGGTGAGACCTCGGTGGTTCGTGATGACCCTTTCTTGGTAGTCACGGTCCTTCTGGTCCTTCGCGAGTGGTCATGATTATGATGTTTTTTGTGTGTACCTTCTTGTACCTTGAGTGGTTAGAAGGCAGTGGTGAGGGTGATGGGAGAACAGTGACAGAGGATAATGCAGGAGTGGGCGGCTTGGGCTGCTCGATGAAGGGCCGTGGCTGGATGCCGAGTTGAGACCCGCTCGAGGCGCCAGTCGCTTCACCTTTGGAGAGGAGAGACATGGGTCTTAGACGTAGGGCCGTGGATGTGGGTGAGTTATGCCCGGTTCCCACCGCCACCGGTCAACAACGGACAGGATAAGAACGGACAGGGAAGTTGGTGACTTTGCGATGTCTCCAGAAGTTGAAAATCGCTAGAGATCTGGTAACAACATTCACCATCTGGTAACAACGGCGACGAGCGAGCGAAAGTTCAGCAGTGTTCAACTTTGTGCCCGTTTTCGACCGCCGGCGAAAACGTTCGTCGACGAAATCGCGGTGCCCACCGCCACCGGACAGCAACGGAAAATACGGTGTGATTTTTCATTTTTAGGCGAGCCTCAAACTGAGGCTCGCGGCTTGAACTTTGCACTTTCCGTTGTTGACCAGTGGCGGCGGACACCGGGCTTTAGTTATGTGTCAACTGTCACAGCTGAAACTTCGCACACTTGGCGCACTGAAGTTAAAGTCTGGTATCCGAGCGCGATCTATTTTCAATCGCATGCGTAGTCTTGATTTAGCGTTTCGGGGTTTGACCGCTAAGCCGATTGGGATACGCTGACTTTGAACCAACCACCCAATCGTGCCATTTTCGCTTGCGGAAACCAACTCGGAGATCAATCTTTACCGTGTATCGCTTCTGCTGGCCTGAGCAATCGAACCGTGCTAAATTTGGACTCTAGTCCTTAATACACACATTTAAGTAATTCCTTATTACACCCGTCTCGGCCATACCTAGTCACAGTCTGATTTGTAAGGCATCGATGCCAGCGCGATAAACGCATTTTTCGTGCGTAGTGCACGTTTCTGGCGCGAGTGCTGTTCTCGTATGTCGGGTCCACCGCGCGGCCACGGCGGCAGTGGGCCCTATTCTGGTGTGTGTCCTTGCCTGTCCTTGCCTGTCCTTGCCTGTCCTTGCCTGTCCTTGCCTGTCGCTGTTGCACGGTGGAGCGATATGCGAGATGAGCTGATTCTGCGCTTGATTGATACTCGTCCTTCGCACGACCGCGTTCGCCAGGGTTTAATGAGGCCAAAATGAGGATTGATTAAGTGTCAACTATGTCACTTGTGTCACTGGCGAATCGCTGTGCATGGAGTTGGATAGTGGATAGTGTCATCTGGTTGGATATGGATATGTATAGTGATAGGTGGTCAAAATTAGATGATGAATGCGTCCGACCTTCGGTCGGGAGGTATTTTTAAACACCGTCCGATCTTATCCACAAACGTATTAGTTGCCATCTTGGCGCAAGTTTCTCAATCGGTTTGCAGATGTGAATCGACCTGCTTAGGATTAATAGCTGCGAGCTTATTGGCAGTGGCGCAGGAGCTGCTGGTAGCTTTGTGTGTATATAAGGCCATCTCTTGGGATTCAACGGATTTCTACAACACGAGACTGACTTTCATTGCCCTGACCAGCGATTGGTGCTTTCGTAAGACGTTCTGTTGAGTATTTACTGTTTTTTCCACGTATCGCTCCACCATTGAAGTCAAATATTGCAGCGGCTTTACATTAAACCATCACCACCTTAACATTATCAACTCGCCACGCAGTATCTAAAGTTCCGGTTCACTGGCTCGCCGATTCACGGATGCCCCAAATATTAATCATCACATGCGCTACAAATACCTTGTCCATAGCATCATCATGCGATCCTGTCCGCTCTTGTCATGCTCTGACATCATTAATCGTGCGATTTTATCTCTGGCTCACCGCCGCGCGCGGGGCAGCTCTCTCAGGGCCAGCGGATGTGGTTATTACCGTCTGCGCTGTGGTTATTACCTGTCTGCGTCACATACAAATACCAATGCAGATCCTCGGACGGTGAACGGGAATCAGTATGGCGGGTGTGACCAATATGTGGTGGCCAACGTGGTGTGAGGTCGGCGGAATGATGGTTAGTTAGCTGTATGTGGTGAGGGATGCGGCGACTTCTCGTCGTGTACGGAGGGTTTCATTGTCTGCTTGACTTTCCAATTCGCCCCCCACCGCATCGGTGCAGTGTTCTCCTTGACCGGCGGATCTCTGAGCATGTTAGAAGCTGTGCGGAATGGATTGTGGTGAGGTTGAAGAGAGTTGGTGCAGGAAAGCTCACACACACACACACACAGACCTGCGTTTTCTCAACTGCTGTTGTCAAAGGGTTTACTACGTACGTACTGATTGAATCGGCCTTAACTCGCTACTGATAGCGCGGGATATGTGTTGTGTGGTTTTATATTGCGATCGGGTCTCGCGCAGACACAATTGTTTGAAATTTGTCAAGGCGCTAACTTCTATTCCCGTCGTATGATGGAGCAGATTCATTGGACTAGATATAACACCACGACTTTTCCACATACAATATCCGAATGGCACCCTCAAGATGTTCTGGGTTTACCTCCTAGCCACATGTTTGGATTCCAACGATGATCCGAGTCACGCTTCACAATTGATGTGCTGTTTATGACGGTAATTTGTACAGCGTGCACAGCAGACTGCCCACACTGGTCGGAAATATCGCCCGCACTGGTCGGAAATATCGCCCGCACTGGTCGGAAATATCGCCCGCACTGGTCGGAAATATCGCCCACACTGGTCGGAAATATCGCCCACACTGGTCGGAAATATCGCCCGCACTGGTCGGAAATATCGCCCGCACTGGTCGGAAATATCGCCCGCACTGGTCGGAAATATCGCCCACACTGGTCGGAAATATCGCCCGCACTGGTCGGAAATATCGCCCGCACTGGTCGGAAATATCGCCCGCACTGGTCGGAAATATCGCCCGCACTGGTCGGAAATATCGGGTCGGTTTTACGGAATCCCGCCGGCCTTTCGGTTAACATGCAGACGAACTTGTGAACAACATGGCTGAAAAACGACAAAAACTTCCTACATGATAAAAAACACGTTAAATATAACTTGAAACTTGAATTCATGACATGCAAAGCAGTAAGTAGCTGAGGATCGTTGACCCATTAACCCGTTGACCGTTAACCTATGGGCATTTTTTTTGTCCTGGAGAGGCCACGGCACGGCTGGTTTTCCCGCACTTTGGTTGGTTGGTTTTGGTTTGGTTTTCCAGTGGTTAGTGTAATCACTTGGTAACTGAAAATTACCGGGATTGGGTCGCTGCCCGTTCCCAGATTACAACTCATGCGTGAATGTACCGTTTTCGTGTCTCTTGTCGTGTCTGGAGACAATGTAGAGGTCAGACATGAGGCCCATAACTCGAAAGAGGGTTAATAATATCGACCCTTGAGGTGCCCTGCTAGATTTTCATTGTTCATGTGCATGGCTTATTTTTCTTTGTCGAAGTGTCGGCGATCACGATCAGCCTTTTAAATGTTGCTTATGTAAACTTGTGAACAGCCGGCCGGTTAGGTCAGTTTGTAAGATCGTCGTTCCTATGATACGAAGGTAATCAGTTCGATCCATATGCTGACTGGAAATTATCATAGTAGGTACTTAAGATCGGCGCGACACAAATACTCGTACAATAGCAATTAGATATGTGCCTGGATTCCGGGATCCGGCTGAGATCCGGATATCTGTGTCCTGTGTCCCAGGATCCACACGGGACACCAGATCCAGGTACACAATACGCCGAGGGATCCACAAATATCCAATATCCTGATATATTTTATGCCGTGGGATCTACAATTTACGCCGAGGGATCCAGGAGGATCTTCTTGCATTTTACGCAGAGGGATCCGCTGGGATCCAATATCTTCATGTATTTTATGCCGAGGGATCCACTGGGATCCCAGATCCAACTTCGGGATCCAGGCACAAGTCTGATCGCAATATAGATATGCCTTTTGTAGGCATTGCACTTCCGGCCGTCGGTAGTTTCCAATAACCAAATGCGTACCCTCCGCGCGCTGCCTTTCATCTCATGAATGTACAAGTTCCAGGAGTCGTGTGGCCCGTGTCCGGCGATTTTTGTCCCCCCGCCACCGGAAGCGTTGGCGACACATCCCCACGTGACAACGACAAGGCGCCGCTGCTGGGAGTGCCATCTTGATAGGCGCCGGCTGATGGCATCGATATTGTGGTACGCCATGATCTCATTATGCTCCCCGCTCCAATGGGCGTCCTAAAACCGCCACATTTGCGGCGCACTGAAGCCCAATCAGCATCATGTCCCCGCTGCCTGTCAATGTTGCATGATCACGAGGATGTCGCGCTAAAAATCGCTTCCGATCCGATTTAGCTACGTCGGTTAATCGGTCATTTGACAGTCAGGTGACTGTCCGGAGCGGAGGGTTTATGTGTTCGATCGAATAGGACTGGGCGCGGAGCGCCACAAGGTACCGGTTGAGGTATGTGTCACGTCATATCTCAATCTCTGTCTCCCTGGTCAGTCCCGTGCTCCTCTGAGAGGCCGTCTGTGATAGGCAGGCCACAAGACGTGTTTTGGTAATCTGCCGACAGGAAAGGAACGCCAGAATAATGCACCTATTAACTACCTGTCTGCAGAGGGGTTTATTTACAGTTAGCTGATAGCGATGAACTTATATTTTGCATGGTAAAAGACGTTTCCATGGACGCCAAATGGCATTTGCTGTCATTGCCCCCAAAACCTCAAACCATCAAGGCTCAAACCATCGAGTCCCGATAAATCATTTTCCCCCGAGATCACACTACGTACTATGGATGAATACACAAGACCCAAATATTTCTCTTTAGGATAGCCTGGGTGACGAAGCACTTAAACGAAAGAACAAGATTCTTAGAGATGGTAAACCGAGTCACCAACGTGAGTAGGTACTTGACTACGAATTCGATTACGGTGCCGTCTTCATGGGCGTAACAAATGACATTACACGGTGCTGAGCTCAGGTACGGCTCTGAGAAATCGGAGATCAATCCACAATTAGCATACGACTCGGCGTACGTCCTCTCTTCGTCCTCCTTAGTCGGACGGTGACTGAGTTATCAGAGCCGACATGCCGGTGACATCACCGACGTAATGACTTCACATTAATGTATGTGTGACGTCACGGATTCCTCTAACGTCGGGTCCGCGCTACTCTTCTGGGCCCCTGTATCCGTGACCCGTGTAGAAAGCAGCGCCCGTCCACTTGACGGCTGGATAATGTATCTGAATGCGACAGCGGATATTCCGCGAGCTTGGCACGTGGCATGGAGTGGCGGCTTCCTCCGGGGCCGGTCAATAGTTCGGCTGTGAGAAAGGGTGCGTTTGGTGGGAAGCTGGCGTAGGTATACGATCACTCCTTTCTTGGCCAGGGACCAGGGTTTGATTCTCCGATGAGCTCCTTTCAAGGTTTGGTTTGGCCGCCAGTATGGGACCTATGGGACCTACCCTAGAACGAGGTGAGGTGTGGTTTGGCCACCAGTATGGGACCTATCCTAGAACGAGGCAGGTGTGGTTTGGCCGCCAGTATGGAACCTACCCTAGAACGAGGTGGGGTTTGGTTTGGCCACCAGTATGGAACTTACCCTAGAACGAGGCAGGTTTGGTTTGGCCGCCAGTATGGAACTTACCCTAGAACGAGGAGAGGTGTGGTTTGGCCACCAGTATGGAACTTACCCTAGAACGAGGCAGGTTTGGTTTGGCCGCCAGTATGGAACTTACCCTAGAACGAGGAGAGGTGTGGTTTGGCCACCAGTATGGAACTTACCCTAGAACGAGGTGAGGTGTGGTTTGGCCACCAGTATGGAACTTACCCTAGAACGAGGCAGGTTTGGTTTGGCCGCCAGTATGGAACCTACCCTAGAACGAGGTGGGGTTTGGTTTGGCCACCAGTATGGAACTTACCCTAGAACGAGGCAGGTTTGGTTTGGCCGCCAGTATGGAACTTACCCTAGAACGAGGAGAGGTGTGGTTTGGCCACCAGTATGGAACTTACCCTAGAACGAGGCAGGTTTGGTTTGGCCACCAGTATGGAACTTACCCTAGAACGAGGCAGGTATGGTTTGGCCGGCAGTATGGGACCTACCCTAGAACGAGAAGAGGTGTGGTTTGGCCACCAGTATGGAACTTACCCTAGAACGAGGCAGGTTTGGTTTGGCCGCCAGTATGGAACCTACCCTAGAACGAGGTGGGGTTTGGTTTGGCCACCAGTATGGAACTTACCCTAGAACGAGGCAGGTTTGGTTTGGCCGCCAGTATGGAACTTACCCTAGAACGAGGAGAGGTGTGGTTTGGCCACCAGTATGGAACTTACCCTAGAACGAGGCAGGTTTGGTTTGGACACCAGTATGGAACTTACTCTAGAACGAGGCAGGTATGGTTTGGCCACCAGTATGGGACCTACCCTAGAACGAGGTGAGGTGTGGTTTGGCCACCAATATGGAACTTACCCTAGAACGAGGTGAGGTTTGGTTTGGCCGCCAGTATGGAACCTACCCTAGAACGAGGTGGGGTTTGGTTTGGCCACCAGTATGGGACCTACCCTAGAACGAGGTGAGGTGTGGTTTGGCCACCAGTATGGAACTTACCCTAGAACGAGGTGGGGTTTGGTTTGGCCGCCAGTATGGAACCTACCCTAGAACGAGGTGGGGTTTGGTTTGGCCGCCAGTATGGAACCTACCCTAGAACGAGGCAGGTGTGGTTTGGCCACCAGTATGGGACCTATCCTAGAACGAGACAGGTGTGGTTTGGCCGCCAGTATGGGACCTACCCTAGAACGAGACAGGTGTGGTTTGGCCACCAGTATGGGATTTACCCTAGAACGAGGCAGTGTCCCTAGAATTGGGAAATTTGGGTGGAAAATGACACCCTATGGATACTATTTTCCACTCTTTTTCCTGAGTTCTACGAGGAATTTTCCACTCCCTATTTTTAAATGTATTGAATAATTGGAACCCTGACTGATTTATGGATGTGAGGATAGGGACAGACTGTGCGTTGAGGGAAAGACAGGTAAGAATTAGCATAAGTAATAACTCATTCTGGTCAGCTGGTAATTGGGTATTTATAAAGCCGAGTACATACCTATGTCTTGGTTGAATTTTCCAATCTTTATGCTTATTTTTAGCCAGAATTGTCCACTCTGCACCCAAGCTCCAAAACAATCCTAGGACCCCGGTCAACGAGGTGAGCGTTCGCCGCGGCGTATGATCGGCGATCGTAGCAGTTCCGCTGTCGTAAGCCCCCAGCACCAACGGAAGGCCTCACTGGTCACCACGATGCGTCTGGTGCCGTCCTGTGTCGCTGGGTCAGATCACTTCCCTCTGTAAGATGGAAACCGTCACTCCGTTCAGTTCAGACGCGTCCACTCCGTTCAGTTCAGACGCGTCCACTCCGTTCAGTGCAGACGCGTCCACTCCGTTCAGTTCAGACGCGTCCACTCCGTTCAGTACAGACGCGTCCACTCCGTTCAGTACAGACGTGTCCACTCCGTTCAGTTCAGACGCGTCCACTCCGTTCAGTACAGACGCGTCCACTCCGTTCAGTACAGACGCGTCCACTCCGTTCAGTACAGACGCGTCCACTCCGTTCAGTTCAGACGCGTCCACTCCGTTCAGTTCAGACGCGTCCACTCCGTTCAGTGCAGACGCGTCCACTCCGTTCAGTTCAGACGCGTCCACTCCGCAGTAGGAGGGCGTCATCAACTCTGTAGCTGCGGCACCCTGAAGTCCAAATCATCACCATCGTCAACAACAGGAGCTGGCAACAGACCGGCTACCTAACCCAAGTTCAGGGATTTGGCCGATGTCAGGCTAGCGAGCGACCCTTTGTCCTGGCCCGGCCACCTCCTCCGAGATGGCATTCAAGGTCACAGCGCGCGCGCGCGCGACAACACAGCCATCTGCAGCATAACCAATCGCTCCGGCAGCCCGGCCGGGCTGCCAAATTTGGCAGCACTGCTGCCAGCTCCGGCCTCACGGGACCCCCCCCCCCCTCGGGGCTCTTGTTCATGCGATCTGGTATACCGCTGGGCTGCAGTCTTTGTTCCGTGGCATGCACTGCGCCTGTCGGAGCTCGACCGCGCTGGCGATGGACGTGATAGGGGTGTGAGACAATTGCTTAGGCCATCGCTACGTGTCGAGAGGTGTACTATCGGGTGTATATCGCAGGCACGACAAATACCACAGTCTGATTCCATACTTAATGTGAGATCAGGGCGCCAGAGGCCGGGCAGCTCAGTCCGCTTCCATTTCTAATGTCAGATCGAAGCGCCAGGGTGACTGCGTAGTTCAGGTTTCGGCGAAGCTCGCATGATTTAACTTCGCTGAATTTGGTTCAGGACTTGAGTTGTCACCGGGCTTGTGGTGACTGAGAACGAACGTGACGTAAAGGGATTCTACGGGTTTTCGTCCTGAAAGGAAATGCACTCTTTTGCACTTGTATGAGCTTTAAACACGTTTAAGACATATACCAGGGACATCAATGCTCATTTAGTCCATTATTTCAGCAATTATTAGCGTTAATGGCGTTTTTCGAGACTTGTATCAGATAACGAGTACTTGATCGGCATTACTGTCCATCACTTTATTATCTTACAATCTGCATCAAATTCGATGGTGCAGTAATCTGCGCGGCTGAGACAAAATAGCGGTTACGAACTCAGAAGCAAGCTGCCGCAAGAGGGTTTATTTACAATTTGCTATAGCACGTTGACCATAAAAAGGTCACGTGACTGTGAAGATAAAAATCCAAGATGGAGGCTAATTCCGCCCCAAGGACACTTCTCCCGAACGGCCACCCCCATATAATATAAATGAATTGAATTAAGCTTACCTTTACATGAAGGTAAGCCTGAAATTGTGTGAAATTGCTGTTAACATATCGCCTTGATGTAAACCACCTTGGCATACGTGACAATTATTGCGCTCATTGGCATATGGATGACGATTGCAGAAGGAGTTACTACATGAAAGACGCTCTAAGCCAGGCAAGTAATGCTATGCGGTTTTTCGTTTTTCATCATTTTTAGAGCTTTTAATTATCTGCAATTCACACACTGGATCACACAAAGGTTACTCAATTTAATTATTATGGTACTCTTTATTACTACGTACTCTTCGTTCGGGTTTGTGGTTTTTGTGGGGTTTTTCTTGCGGCGTTTAGCGTTGAGATTTGGTGGTGGCGTATTTTTTTCCATGCAAATTCATGACAAATATAAGATTTTATGGAAAAAACTAGGTAACTGCTGCTGTCGTTGGAAAAAACAAGTTTATTTTATCATATATTGCTTATTGTAACCGGAAATATGCCATACGTGAGGTGCTTGCATTAACATACAAGAGATGACTGGCTCTGCCTCGGCCAGTACTGCAGAAAGTACGCGGTGGCATCACCGCGCAATATGAAATGTCCTTACGTGCAGAAGAGGTAATTTCCATAAAAGTGTGACTCCCGTATGACTTCTACCACCTTTATAAGTAAGTTTTACTATGTAACTAAATTATTCTGGAGAAGAAGAAAAAACGTATAATCCCTTTAAGCGTGAGCTGGAAAATTGTATAATCTAGTTAGTGATTTGATATTCTTTAAAGATACGCATAATTTGTGAATGACCACCATTTGTTGAAGTCACAGTTTAGGACGTAAAGCACAGCGGAGGAGGTATAGCCACTGCATATTTAAATATTATTTTCAACTTATGGCACCGACGACTTTTCCGAGGAGAGTAATTATCAGACTTGTGCCTGGATTCCGAAGTTGGATCTGGGATCCCAGTGTATCCCTCGGCATAAAATGCATGCAAATATTGGATCCCAGTGGATCCCTCTGCGTAAAATGCATGAAGATATGGGTCCTCCTGGATCCCTCAATATATCAGGATCTGGGATCTTTGTAGATCTCACGGCATAACATATATCAGGATCTGAGAGCTGTGTGGATCCCTGGGCATAACATAAATGTAGATCTGGGATATTTCTAGATCCCACGCCATAAAAGGATTGTAGCCCGTGTTGGGAAACCCCTATCTGCAAGTTTTCTTGACTGAAAAGACTCCAGCCGAATATTTTTTTTCTTCTCTCGAATGAATGCGGTGCTGGATCTAGCCCGGGCAGAGGCTCTACCATCAGCCAATCAGCTTGCAGCTGGTGCTAGCAAGCGAACAGCCGGCCGCCGGTTGGCACATCTCTAATGCGAGTCTATCCTTACGTCGCGTACTTTCGAATCTGATTGGCTGAACCATTTTTTAAATTCGCGTGACGTCAGGACTCTGACACAGAGAGTATGCATATAGTTTTGATGAACAATAATAATTTACGGCCTTCTGTCCTGAATCGGCGCGATATAAGGCCATTTTTGACAATATAAAAAGAAGTTGTATTAAAAAATATAATCAAATCGTGTTTGGGAAAAACAATTCCAAGGTGAACTATTTCCTTTAAAATGCATGTATATATTGGGCCTTTGAGAGTCTCTCAGCTTCCTGGTTAACTGGGATATCAGTGGATCTCTAATTTACACGAGCCAGATTTTGAAACAAGATGCAGGGACTGACATCACAATTTGTGGTCTCTATGTTGCGTATGTACTAATGTAGACAATTAGTACCTGCAAATTGCGTTGTACCTATTAGCAAACATAGAGATTGTAATTAATTCTCCCATATAATAAAATTAGCAAGAAGTAGGTACCGTATTAAAGGAAATAGTTCACCTTCAACATGGGTTTTGAACTGAAATAGCAGTTTTGTAGCCCGTGTTGAGAAATCCTTATCTGGAACTTGTATTGGCTGAAAAGACTCTCCAGCCGAAGATATTTGACTTTTTGGCGAAGGAATACGGCGCATATATGATGTACCGTACCGTCTGAAAGTGCCAACACTGCCATGGAGCATGCGCAGACCAATAATGCACACCATAACATTAATAATTTACGACCTTCTGTCCTGAATTGGCGCGATGTAGGACCATTTTTAAAAAGAAAAAAAGAAACTGTATTACAAAATATAATAAAATCGTGTTCTGAAAATTTCCCGAAGGTGAACTATTTCCTTGAACACGCGCAGTGGAGAGGGGTATGCCACTAACACGCAGTGGGGGGGGGGGGGAGCACTTTAGTGCCCCCCTAAGATCTCGGAAAGTATGAGAGCTAGAACGATTACACTTACAGGGTAGGTAAGTTTTATGCTGATCTCCATTTTCTGAAATTTTCGTGACCTGTCAATATCTTCAAGGTCAAACGAGGTCACGAAGGTCAAATCTGTCCAAATGTCACAATTTTGTGAATTTGACATATGTGACGTCACATGTCGCCAGCAATGTGTCCAAAGATTTTCCGGGGATGAACATTGACATTGTCTACCGAATGGCGCTTGAATCATCCCAATATGACTGTTTGTTCCGAAGATATCGCTTTGCCGACCGCGATTCTGGCCGCCGTCTTGGACTACAAATCCATATAACTCAAACATTAATCGACCGATTTCATTTTTTTTTGTGTCAAACGATCCGCTATTGAGTTGGCGTTAATGTCGCGCAAAAAACACCGCCCTGCTCCGCTTCGTTTTTGAGCTATTCACGAAAAACATGTGGGGAGGGGAGGGGGGGGGGGGGGGGGCAAAAGTGCGCCCCTAGGGTGTTCCAATTTTTCCCGTCGGTGCAAGCTTGCCAATTGACACGGCGTTCTTCTTTAGGCCATTAACAAGTATGCCAAATTTCATTTCGATCCTTTGAGTTTTGGTCCCCCCCGGGTAAGTTGTTGACCCCTACCCAAAAGGTCACAAATGAAAGTCGTCGTACAGACCTCCGCGTGTGCTGATTTGAAAACTCTTGTCGAGTAGAGTACATTTTAATTCAGTCGAAATCTCTACATTCAAGTTTTCGTTCTATGAGATATAAACAGAGCCCAAAACCAAGCCTTCAATAGAGCTCTATTGAAGGCTCGCTTTTGGGCTCTGTTTATGACTCATATAACGCAAACTTGAATTTAGAGCATTTCGACTGAATTAGAGTTTATTCCAATCGACAAGAGCTTTCAATTGAGCACACGCGGAGGTCTGTACGACGACTTTTATATTTGACCTTTTGGGTAGGGGTCAACAACTTACAGAGGCCCGGGGGACCAAAACTAAAAGGATCGAAATTAAATTTGGCATACTTGTTAATGGCCTAAAGAAGAACGCCGTGTCAATTGGCAAGCTTGGACCGACGAAAAGTTTTTTTACACCCTACACGCGCAGTGGAGGGGGGGGGGGGGGGGGGGCACTTTCACTGCGCGTGTTAAAGGGAATGTTTCGCCTTTCTGAAAGTTGTCAAATATACGCTGGTTGTAGTAGAAAATATGAAGTAAGTGCTGCTGAAAACGATGGTGATATTTTTTTTCGGTCGAGAAGTCACTTAACTTAATACAAATTAAGTTTTTAGATTTGGGCGAATGACGTCATTATTGAGCTATAGACCACCGCTGATTGGCTGCCAAAGTGGGATTGGCTGAAAAGGTGGCTGTCAGCCAATCAGCGACTGCACCAGCTTGGAGTCATTTTGCAAATGGTAAATTGAATTGCTTAAAAACTGTTAAGTTTTGGGAAAAATGACCTTAGTAAGTTGGACATTTCAACAACGGCCCAAGATAATGGCTATCTTAGTTTTAAACTAATACAAAGGTGATACATTCCCGTTAAGGTACCTACTTCTTGGTTATTGAAAACTTGTGCCTGGATCCCAAAATTGGATCTGGGATCCCAGTGGATCCCTCGGCATAAAATGCATGAATATCTTGGATCCCAGTGCATTCATCTGCGTAAAATGCATGAAGATCTGGGATCCTCCTGGATCCCTTGGCTTGAAATGCTTTAGGATCTGGGATCTTTGTGTATCCCTCGTCTCAAATTATATCAGGATCTGGAATATTTGTGGATCCCTCGGTTTATTGTGTACCTGGATCTGGTGTCCCATGTGGATCCCGGGACACAGGACACATCCGGATCTTAGCTGGATCCCGAGATCCAGGCATGTGTCTGGTAATTATGCATTCAGACTAGTGCATGACATCCGTTGACCGTTTGTCCTCGCTTTCTACAAGGCGAGGGCGGAAATGTTTGGTGAAAATGACGCATGCTAACAACACCTAAACCTAGTGGGCCAAGGCTGGCCGGGTGTGCGGGGCGGCGAATTGACGTTGCAGCGCGGCGATTAGTGATGAGGTGATACAGCACTGCTGTTAGTCCGCGTGTCGCGTGTACCTGTCGCGTCGGAGAGGCATCTGTCCTCCCCCGGCGGCGGCGGCGGCGGCAATGGCAGAGGGTGTCCCATGACGCGAGATGCCGTGATCCGCGACACGACACCCGGCCTGCTGTCGGGTGGATCCCTCCTGGATCCCTCCTGGAACCCTCCTGGATCCTTCCTGGATCCCTCCTGGATCCCTCCTGGATCCCTCCTGGATCCCTCCTGGATCCCTCCTGGATCCCTCCTGGATCCCTCCTGGATCCCTCCTGGATCCCTCCTGGATCCCTCCTGGATCCCTCCTGGATCCCTCCTGGATCCCTCCTGGATCCCTCCTGGATCCCTCCTGGATCCCTCCTGGATCCCTCCTGGATCCCTCCTGGATCCCTCCTGGATCCCTCCTGGATCCCTCCTGGATCCCTGTTGGATCCCTCATGGATCCCTCCTAGATCCCTCATGGATCCCTCCTGGATCCCTCCTGGAACCCTCCTGGAACCCTCCTGGAACCCTCCTGGATCCCTCCTGGATCCCTTGGCTCATGGTGTCCCCGTGTCAACCGCCCGCCCCGTCCGGGAGAACGCCGGATACATTCCGAGGAAGCTGTGACCGTCGCGAAGGTGAATGTGGGCTATGCCGGGATTATGCCCCGAGTCACCATGAGCGCAAGGCCGTTCACAGGATGGGTCCTGGCGACCGGTAAATATGATTGTTGTATCATGTCACGGGCGTCTTGTAGCGATATTTCGCAACAGGGAACTCCAGTGAGGATTTGCAGCTGGACGAGGCGCTCATGACGCGAGATGAAGCGTTCATTCGTGCTGTGAATATGGTCGCAGCAGTTACATTATGCGGTGATGCTATAGGCCCTTTCGTTTGTAATTTGTATTGTCGTGTGCACCTGGCGTTTGGCGTATGGATTCACGTTGCCGTAAATCACGTGTCAGTTTGGTTGGTGCTTGCCATGAAACCGCTTCGAACTCTGTTCAGAAATGTTTATATCTCGTTAGTGTTTACTTAGCAGTAGCACGAATAGGTCTCTGGCGGCAAGGACGCTATCTTTATGGGGTAATAACTTTTCCTTATCTGTGCTTCCGAGGGATTCAAAATAGCTTCTGCATGGAACTACACGTCGTACCGGTCCTTCCAGCGTAGTTATATAATAATCCCGTCTGTAAGTTACGGCCTTGTTTCGTGTTCAGTCCTGCTTTCGTGATGTGTTGATCCAGGCTATTCAGGTGTTGTTATGCAGCCGTTTTTTTCTTCTCGCAAATGCGGGAAAACAGCTGGTGATAAAGGATGAAGGACGACAAGGAGATGATCTGTATTTCAGGATCGGAGGGAGGAAGTGTGTTGTCCGACATGAAGCTTTACGAGGTCCTGTAAAAGAGTTCCCAGTAATATTTCCAGATTTCCGGTGGTTCATCTTATTACTTTGGTTTTTCAAAGCTCAGCTGAGAAGCTGAAACTAAGGGACGCCATACATGCTAGTTAGGTCTGCAACATAATCTCTCATCATGTTTATATAATTAGTATTGAGTTGCATAATAATTGGCTTTGTCAGTAGACGTGCCTCTTACGTTTGATTCCAGTACCTGAACCAGGATCATACACAAATGCGTCGTAACTTAGCATTATGCCATGGGAGGCTTGACCAAAGCCCAGAATGTTGTTCGGAATCCGCGATTCGAAACGGTTTGACGAAATCCAGGAAGGCACACCTCATAGCCATGCAATGGCGTCGTTGCGATACACAAATCATCTGGTCATCTTCGCATTACCATGCTCTGGACGTGTCCGATGGCAAATGTCGTCTGTTCAATGTCGTCTGTTCTGTTCTACCGGCGCCGCTAAACATCCGTCCGGCGAACCGGCCGATTGTCTCTCGCCGATCTGCCGCCGCGACATGCGTCGGGACACAGGAGGGACATTACAGGGGCGCCGTGCTTTGTTCTCGCTCAGCGCGGAACACATCGGTGACGACAGCTCTTCTGAGGTATCCGGTCCTCCAGCCGCTCCCACCCCGCGCAGAACACATCGGTGACGACAGCTCTTCTGAGGTATCCGGTCCTCCAGCCGCTCCCACCCCGCGCAGAACACATCGGTGACGACAGCTCTTCTGAGGTACCCGGTCCTCCAGCCGCTCCCCGCCCCGCGCAGAACACATCGGTGACTACAGCTCTTCTGAGGTACCCGGTCGGAGGCCCCTCCCGCCCGGGGCGGGCGGGAGGGGTACAACCTCGTACAGCCCCGTACAGCCCCGTACAGCCCCGTACAGGCCTGGCCCCTGGATGGGTTGCTTCATGGTGATTCACTTGTCCCAAAACGGGAGTCGGTTCTTCCGAGGTGGTCGACAGGTCATCACGGGACGATGGGACGTCCCCGCTTTGTGAGAGGTTGTCGCAAAGTGTGGCGCCCGTCCTATTCGTTGTGACATGTGACATGACTAGGATGGGGAATTCCGGGCATACCCGGATGAGGAATTCCGGACATATTCATGGGGGACCAGGGGTCATTGCCTGAGGAAGCCATGGAACTGAGCCATGGGATCATGGGGGTCTGAGCCATGGAACCCAAAATGACGGAAATCGGCCGAAAATTGACACATTTCCCGGTGTTAAAGAAAATCTAAGCGACTTTTCTATAGGGAAGCCTGTTTTAGATCAGGCCTTGATGCACAAGGAAGCGTAATGTGACGAATTTTCGGATTTGTATCACTCTGGTATTTGGCGTTAAACCATTTGTTTTTGTCGTTCTGGATCTTCCAGTTAAGATGTCTCAATCAACGATTGGCGTCTGGTGACTGGTTCGCTGTGTTCGCTGTGTTCGCTGTGGTTCGCTGTGGTTCGCTGTGGTTCGCTGTGGTTCGCTGTGGTTCGCTGTGGTTCGCTGTGCTGAGTGGTTCGCTGTGTTCCTTCTGGTGACCGACCGGCGAACGGCTGCTGCCCTGTCTTTGGAAGGGCGGCGGAGGCGATGAGTCTGTAATTCACAGAGCTAGGCTTTGCTGGCTAACACCCCTCTTAGCGATACTTCCTAGACCCCTTCTCTGATAGTACCGCGCTTGACTTTATTTTGCGGTAACTGCCCCGGCAAGATAGATGAGAGACTGCCATTGCGGTCGGGCTGGGATGTATGTGATGGATTTTGAGTGTAAGGATTTTGAGTCTGAGCTGCTGTATCTGTATGTGGTCGAACGAACGGTATCCGTCGGTATGTGGACGAACGGTGTCTCAAAGTCGGTGATGCGTATGCGTACAAGCCTCTGTTCCTACCGTTAGTTAACCCCGACCGGTAATGCCAATGCAGAGTCCCGTTGTTTTTCCCCGCTTACTGATCCAGGGATTGAAACATCAGGTCAGGGTCAGGCACATTGCACCTAGCTGCAGCTGGAGACTGACATTTTTTTCTTCTTCAGTTTCCTGTGGAGACAATCTTAGATTTCCCGTGCAGACAGTCTTAGCATCCTCCATGCTCATTTAATGCGAGGATATTTTGTGAGAGGGATTCTTGTTGAGAGAGGAAGTGAACTACGATGCGTTTGTGAACTCCACAAGGTGCTGTTTTGCTGTCGTTCTTCTCTAGCGGAGACCAGCTGAATTCCAACGGAATGGAAATGGTGTGTGATCTGAGCCAGCTGTCCTCCTCCTGTCCTCCTGTCGGACACAGAGGACGACTGTCCTCCGACTGTCCTACGACTGTCCTACGACTGTCCTCCGACTGTCCTCCGACTGACTGCATTGATACAGAGGCCATCCGAGGCCGCCGCTGGCGTACTGGCACGGCAGCCTGCCGTGACGGCCGCTCTGTTCCCCCGCCCCCTGAGCGGCGCAGGTTCCTCGCGTGCACCCTATCGTCGGCGATCGTGACCGGCATCAGGCGAGCACCACCGACTGCTGCGGCTACCGGTCTTTCGGTGTCGCCCGAAAACACCCGGTGTTGCCATATGCTCGGCGGTCGGCGATACGTTAACCCTCGGTGTCGGTGTCTGAGGGCCGTTTCTGGGGAGGTCAGAGGGCCGTTTCTGGGGAGGTCAGAGGGCCGTTTCTGGGAAGGTCAGAGGGCCGTTTCTGGAGAGGTCAGAGGGCCGTTTCTGGGGAGGTCAGAGGGCCGTTTCTGGGGAGGTCAGAGGGCCGTTTCTGGGGAGGTCAGAGGGCCGTTTCTGGGGAGGTTAGAGGGCGGTTTCTGGGGAGGTTAGAGGGCCGTTCTGGGGAGGTCAGAGGGCCGTTTCTGGGAAGGTCAGAGGGCGGTTTCTGGGGAGGTCAGAGGGCCGTTTCTGGGGAGGTCAGAGGGCCGTTTCTGGGGAGGTCAGAGGGCCGTGTCTGGGGAGGTCAGAGGGCGGTTTCTGGGGAGGTCAGAGGGCCGTTTCTGGGGAGGTCAGAGGGCCGTTTCTGGGGAGGTCAGAGGGCCGTTTCTGGGGAGGTTAGAGGGCGGTTTCTGGGGAGGTTAGAGGGCCGTTTCTGGGGAGGTCAGAGGGCCGTTTCTGGGAAGGTCAGAGGGCGGTTTCTGGGGAGGTCAGAGGGCCGTTTCTGGGGAGGTCAGAGGGCCGTTTCTGGGGAGGTCAGAGGGCCGTGTCTGGGAGGTCAGAGGGCCGTTTCTGGGGAGATCAGAGGGCGGTTTCTGGGGAGGTCAGAGGGCCGTTTCTGGGGAGGTCAGAGGGCGGTTTCTGGGGAGGTCAGAGGGCCGTTTCTGGGGAGGTCAGAGGGCCGTTTCTGGGGAGGTCAGAGGGCTGTTTCTGGGGAGGTCAGAGGGCGGTTTCTGGGGAGGTCAGAGGGCTGTTTCTGGGGAGGTCAGAGGGCCGTTTCTGGGGAGGTCAGAGGGCCGTTTCTGGGGAGGTCAGAGGGCCGTTTCTGGGGAGGTCAGAGGGCCGTTTCTGGGGAGGTTAGAGGGCGGTTTCTGGGGAGGTTAGAGGGCCGTTTCTGGGGAGGTCAGAGGGCCGTTTCTGGGAAGGTCAGAGGGCGGTTTCTGGGGAGGTCAGAGGGCCGTTTCTGGGGAGGTCAGAGGGCCGTTTCTGGGGAGGTCAGAGGGCCGTGTCTGGGGAGGTCAGAGGGCCGTTTCTGGGGAGATCAGAGGGCGGTTTCTGGGGAGGTCAGAGGGCCGTTTCTGGGGAGGTCAGAGGGCGGTTTCTGGGGAGGTCAGAGGGCCGTTTCTGGGGAGGTCAGAGGGCCGTTTCTGGGGAGGTCACAGGGCCGTTTCTGGGGAGGTCAGAGGGCTGTTTCTGGGGAGGTCAGAGGGCGGTTTCTGGGGAGGTCAGAGGGCTGTTTCTGGGGAGGTCAGAGGGCCGTTTCTGGGGAGGTCAGAGGGCCGTGTCTGGGGAGGTCAGAGGGCCGTTTCTGGGGAGATCAGAGGGCGGTTTCTGGGGAGGTCAGAGGGCCGTTTCTGGGGAGGTCAGAGGGCGGTTTCTGGGGAGGTCAGAGGGCCGTTTCTGGGGAGGTCAGAGGGCCGTTTCTGGGGAGGTCACAGGGCCGTTTCTGGGGAGGTCAGAGGGCTGTTTCTGGGGAGGTCAGAGGGCGGTTTCTGGGGAGGTCAGAGGGCTGTTTCTGGGGAGGTCAGAGGGCCGTTTCTGGGGAGGTCAGAGGGCTGTTTCTGGGGAGGTCAGAGGGCCGTTTCTGGGGAGGTCAGAGGGCTGTTTCTGGGGAGGTCAGAGGGCTGTTTCTGGGGAGGTCAGAGGGCCGTTCCATTTCTGGGGAGGTCAGAGGGCCGTTTCTGGGGAGGTTAGAGGGCGGTTTCTGGGGAGGTTAGAGGGCCGTTTCTGGGGAGGTCAGAGGGCCGTTTCTGGGGAGGTCAGAGGGCGGTTTCTGGGGAGGTCAAGAGGGCCGTTTCTGGGGAGGTCAGAGGGCCGTTTCTGGGGAGGTCAGAGGGCCGTGTCTGGGGAGGTCAGAGGGCCGTTTCTGGGGAGATCAGAGGGCGGTTTCTGGGGAGGTCAGAGGGCCGTTTCTGGGGAGGTCAGAGGGCGGTTTCTGGGGAGGTCAGAGGGCCGTTTCTGGGGAGGTCATAGGGCGGTTTCTGGGGAGGTCAGAGGGTGGTTTCTGGGGAGGTCAGAAGGCGGTTTCTGGGGAGGTCAGAGGGCGGTTTTTGGGGTGGTCAGAAGGCGGTTTCTGGGGAGGTCAGAGGGCGGTTTCTGGGGAGGTCAGAAGGCGGTTTCTGGGGAGGTCAGAGGGTGGTTTCTGGGGAGGTCAGAGGGCGGTTTCTGGGGAGGTCAGAGGGCGGTTTCTGGGGAGGTCAGAGGGCGGTTTCTGGGGAGGTCAGAGGGCGGTTTCTGGGCAGGTCAGAAGGCGGTTTCTGGGGAGGTCAGAGGGCTGCCGAACGCGCAGGAGTTGCGGTAAAAAAAACTAGACGACAATTTGCTTAACCCGGCATTGGCTGGGGTCTCAGCCGAACGCTATTGGCTGGTGGGTGGGGTGAGGGGGGGGGGGGCGTTCCCCTGGTTATCTTCCGAACCAATAACTGCAGCGACACGCGCAAGACGGCAATCGACATCTTTCAATGAGACTCATCCAAAGCAGACACGAAATTGTCAAAATAAGGTCACATGTCAGGTCACGGTCAGGTCAAAGGTAAAAATTGAGATATTTGAGTTTTTGGGCCATGCTTTCCATTCAAAGCCTTGGATTGCGACTATTATCGCACAAAATGCTCTCAAAGGTATACTACATATCCCGCATAAGCAAAAGTGAAATTGTAAGCAAAGGTCAAGGTCAGGTCACAAAAGGTCATGTCACGAAAGCCATGCGACACATGTTGTATGGGTTATTTTACACGTATAATTCGATAGTTGCAGTCATTTTCACAACCTGACACCATGTAAGGTCAAGGTCAGGTCACTTACGGTCAAAATTTGAAATGGATAAATATAAATAGAAAAGGCATGTGTCTAGACCAGGTTTGTCTCAGACATACAGTGCTGGCATTTATTTGTTTGTATCTGGTCACTAAAATAAAAAAAAACGCAAATTCAAAATATGACGTCATGAGTTACTCATACTTAGGGAGCGATAAGTCAGTCAGAAATAAAGATATTGAAATAAAGATGCCCTTGACATTTGAATATCTTTGCTTTGTGAGTGAGAGCATATAATTATTTTTCACGACACTTATATCAATTTTCCATAATCTTGAGGCAAATTTTCGTCGACTTTTCACGTCTAGACCCGAGTTAGACCAGCGGAGATCGCCGATTGAAGCGTGGAGAGGCGTCGTGCCGCCGTGCACAGGTGCTGTGCACAAGAGCCGTCTGCAACCATAGTCAAAAGTCTGGTGTTTTATGGTCGGGAGCGGGGCCTGAACCGCAAACATTCCTCGTCCGTTGCTTCTTCTTTTTTCTTCGAGGCGCCTCATGGCTGACGCGGGGATATGTTAGGAAGCGGCTGCCGGTGTGCGGTGGAGTGCGATCGGGCTGGACGGCGACGAGGATTTAATCGATTTTGGCATGGGAAGACGGATTAGATTAAGGTATTTGGATAAGGCTTTCGGTGGGAAATCGGCTAACGGTTCTCGTTCTAATTGGGTGTGGGTTCCATTTGGAGAATGATGTAAAGGTTATAGCACATTTCCCACCACTTTGGCCTTGTGCAGTGTGCAGGGGTATTTTTCTGGAACTTTTAAAGCTCAGCATTCGACATTGACACTTAGAAGCGTGTGCTTGATTTGTTGAAGTTTTGCTGTGAGAAGCTGAGTACCTTCAAATATTTATACTACCTTCGAATTATACTAACTTGCATTGCACTACCACTAGTACAGCAAATCACAGATTAATACCCCGCTGCATATAATTGTTCCTAGGTTAATAATGCATTATACAAATACAGATTGTTGTACTCGTAGCCAGACATGTGCATGGATCCCAAAAATGGATCCCGGGATCTGATCCCAGTGATCTGGATCCGGGATCCACAGAGATAAAAGATCCACCCTCTCAGTTTTGCCGTGGGATCCACAGAGACCATAGATCCAACCTGATATTTTTGCCGTGGGATCCAAAAGATCATGGATCAAACCTTGTATTTTTGCCGTGGGATCCACTGGGATCATATATCCAGACCAACACAAGACCCCGTGGTGGATCCATCAGATCCAGGATATATTAATAAATGGCAGCTGTACAAACAAAACATTCAAGTCAATATCAAAGGAAAGTTAAAAGCTGAAGCAGCTTCAAAATGTAATATGTAAAAATAATATCCAGCTTAAAAATCATACCAATACCAATTACCAATACACAATTCATGGTCGCAGCATGACATGACATAAAAGAAAAGTGCAACAAAGAGCCTCTTGGGCCAATCCGAGGTCGCACCCCCCCCTCCCCTCCGCCAGTCTCGCCCCCTTCAAATCACCTTACTCTACCTGCATAAAAGAGGGCTAATCCAACTAGTATTTATGAACAATCCCTTCTCTGTAAAGTATTTATCTAATCTAATTTTGAAGGAAGCAAGTGTCACTGCATCAGCAATATCCAAGGGCACCGCCACCTTCCGAAAGTTGGGGGTGGGGGAGGGGAGGGGAGGCGGAGGCATTCTGAAGTCGATTCTTTCCATGCAATGCCCATAGGCGTAATGTTAAAAGTGCGGGAGAAAATGTATCAGTGAATACAGATGTTGACGTGCTCTGTTATGCCATACGACACATCGTCAAATTATTATCAATACACATCGACACATCGTCACATTATTATCAATACACATCGACACATCGTCAAATTATTATCAATACCAACCATGAACTATGCCACCATACCAAAAAGTGAACATGAATAAACGAATGTAAAGGCACAGGCTAAAGATAACGCAAGTGTAATGTATTATCGAACGCCATTACGCCATCAACTAGTGATTCTTTGTAGGTACTTTGGACCTATGATGACGTTAGTAATGCTACTTTGCGTCCGGCGATGAAGCTTTTCGAAATAATTTGTGACTGATTTCCAAGGTTGCACACAAAATAAAACGAATGGGTGGCAGCCGCAGGTACTATGTTGAAAGTTTCTGCTGTAATACAATGACGCAATAAGATAGACATAGTGATCATTCGTCAGTCAGTAGTCAGTTTATATCCTACGGATCATTGTTTTACATGTCTTTTAAGAAGAAAAAGGAGATATTAATTTTCTCGGGGAAAACAATATTTCGTGGTATCAAAGGAAAATTAAATGCCAAATAGAAGTTCTTAATATGGTGGCAATTTTTCAACCTTTATTTGGCGCAACTGTGTCATTTGACCCAGCAATTGGGCCCTATTCTTAAGATGTTGATGTGAAACAGTGAGTGGGAAAAGGCTTGCATCAGCATGAAATGGGATAGGTTGGTTTTGGTAAAATACAACTGTAGGCGGCAATGCAATGCGGGCAATTATTTAGAAAATACTACAGGTCAATTATACTTTTGTTCATATTGTCCATAAGTTCAGAACCAACTTGAAAAACGTTATTGTGAGGTTCTGAAGCAACATGTTGATGGCAATGTTATTGTTATGGGGTAAATTTATCGTAACCGGACACATCCTAACTCCTGACTTTTTCAGACTTTTAATACTATTATGCATTAAGAAGGTTAACTTTTGAGAGACTGAAGTCAGATGTGATCCAAGATTGTAATCAATGTTGGCTCATGAGTCATGAATGCATTGTGGTTTTACCATGGGATCCAATGGGATGCTTTAAAACATTCTTGAATTATGTCGTGGGATCCACTGGGATCATGGAACCAACCTTGTATTTTTGCCGTGGGATCCACGGGACCATAGATCAACATTGCATTTTTGCCGGGGGATCCACTGGGATCATAGATCCTTCCCTGGGGTCCATGCACATGTCTGCTCGTAGCTCACTTCAGCCATGGGTGATTCAGTGCTTACTTCTAGATAAGCAACAGTGACATGAGCCGATAATTCCTTTGAATCTGCGCAATGAATTCAAAGCTCAGACTCGTCTGTATACCTCCATCCCTCAGATTAATGCATACTACCCTACATTAGCCTGGGATTTGTGGCGAGGCGTTCCCGAGTCCGTGCGTATTTAGCCCACTTCTTACCGCGACGGAGAAGCACCATGCGACTTAACGCGACTGTAGTATCACATTTTTGACGGTCGATCGCTTACTGTCGGCCTGCCGGAAAACAGACCCTGACATGACCCGCACTTAGCCTTCAAATCAACCACCGACTTCACTCTCAGCGAGGAACCTTCAAATTCTGGATCACCCGCTCCCTTTGTGTTCGACGACCTGACAAACCCCGCAACAATGTACATCGAGCGTAATAGCGGATCAAGCACAATGGTCTGACAAACCTCATAGGCATTCACAGAGTACGCGATAGCGGATAAATCATAGGCATTCACGGAGGACGCGATAGCGGATAGAGAGCAACGATGCAATATACCTCACGGATATCCACAGATAATGCTACGGCGGATAGACAGCAACGCTCTGACGAACCTCGCAGGCATCTACATAGACCGCACTGGCAGACAAAGTGTGCGGATTTCTGGTGACGTTCTCCTTGGAACGTTCTGGCGACGTCCACTGGCGCCGTGGCTGATACCCGTCTCTGAGAGGCTGAACCCCTCCTGACCTCATGTTTCCCGGCTCAGCACGGCGGGGCGGTGATGTCGCGGATGCCCCCCCTCCCCCTCCCCCCGCCTCGCATTCCTGAGACGAACCAGGACGCCCTTGGCGACGTCCGTCCGTCCGCGTCCGTCAGCGGCTTCGTCGTATCTGCTGGCTGGCAAGGATGCCCGATCCTTGCCGACGAACCAGGACGCGCTTTCCCGATCATGAGGTGGCAAGGATGTCCGATGGGTGACGTCCGTCATCGTATTCGGGTGACGAGTTGACTCGAACAGATCGGGTGCGCCGGCAGCAGTGCTCGCGGACCTGACAGCTTTGCTACGGAGGTGTCACCGCCGGGGTGTTGTTTCTCTCTCGCTTTCGCTCTCTCCATGGGTGCCATGTAACCCTGCAGTTCCGGCATTCCCAATCCCCATCATTTTCATCTCGGTCTATGTCCGTGTCGCTTACGTTTAGCGTCCGGTGTCCTAAGTCGCCTGGCCGTGCTCATGGCTGATGACTGATGGCTTCAATGACGGACGGACCGATGACGACCATGACGGACTGATGACGACCATGACAGACTGATGACAACAATGACAGACTGATGGCAATAATTGACAGGCAATGGCGTGGCATTTCATACGGGGTGGTGTGACGGAAAGTGAAGTGAGGAGACGCAGCTTGATTTGACGTGCTTGACGCCCATCAGTTGTCGCCTTGCCTCGGCGCTTGTGTCGCCCGCTGTCGACCGCCTGCTATGGGTGCCACATACCCGTGTGTGTCGCCCGCTGTCGACCGCCTGCTATGGGCGCCACATACCCGTGTGTATCGCCTGCTATGGGCGCCACATACCCGCTTGTGTCGCCCGCTGTCGACCGCCTGCTATGGGCGCCACATAGCCGCTTGTGTCGCCCGCTGTCGACCGCCTGCTATGGGCGCCACATACCCGTGTGTGTCGCCCGCTGTCGACCGCCTGCTATGGGCGCCACATACCCGCTTGTGTCGCCCGCTGTCGACCGCCTGCTATGGGCGCCACATACCCGTGTGTGTCGCCTGCTATGGGCGCCACATACCCGTGTGTATCGCCTGCTATGGGCGCCACATACCCGCTTGTGTCGCCCGCTGTCGACCGCCTGCTATGGGCGCCACATGACCGGAGCAGTCGCCCGCTGTCGCCCGCCTGCTATGGGCGCCACATACCCGTGTGTGTCGCCCGCTGTCGACCGCCTGCTATGGGCGCCACATACCCGCTTGTGTCGCCCGCTGTCGACCGCCTGCTATGGGCGCCACATACCCGTGTGTGTCGCCTGCTATGGGCGCCACATACCCGTGTGTATCGCCTGCTATGGGCGCCACATACCCGTGTGTATCGCCCGCTGTCGACCGCCTGCTATGGGCGCCACATACCCGTGTGTGTCGCCCGCTGTCGACCGCCTGCTATGGGCGCCACATACCCGCTTGTGTCGCCCGCTGTTGACCGCCTGCTATGGGCGCCACATACCCGTGTGTATCGCCTGCTATGGGCGCCTGCTATGGGCGCCACATACCCGTGTGTGTCGCCCGCTGTCGACCGCCTGCTATGGGCGCCACATACCCGGAGCAGTCGCGGCGTCACACACCCCAAAACACCACCAGTCGACCGCGGGCTCTGTCCCTCAGCAAAGCGGTATTGCCGCCCTGTCCTCCTCTGCATTACAGCAGCGGTACGGAGTCACCTGTAATGCAGAACTGGGTGTAATGCAGAACGGGCTGTAATGCAGAACGGGGTGTAATGCAGAACGGGTTGTACTACAGAGCGGGGTGTAATGCAGAACGGGGTGTAATGCAGAACGGGGTGTAATGCAGAGCGGGGTGTAATACATAGTCACATGTAATGCATAACGGGGTGTAATGCAGAACGGGGTGTAATGCAGAACGGGGTGTAATACATAGTCACATGTAATGCAGAGCGGGGTGTAATGCAGAACGGGGTGTAATGCAGAACGGGGTGTAATGCAGAACGGGGTGTAATGCAGAACGGGGTGTAATGCAGAACGGGGTGTAATGCAGAGCGGGGTGTAATGCAGAACGGGGTGTAATGCAGAACGGGGTGTAATGCAGAGCGGGGTGTAATGCAGAGCGGGGTGTAATACATAGTCACATGTAATGCAGAGTGGGGTGTAATGCAGAACGGGGTGTAATGCAGAACGGGGTGTAATGCAGAGCGGGGTGTAATGCAGAGCGGGGTGTAATACAGAGCGGGGTGTAATGCAGAGCGGGGTGTAATGCAGAGCGGGGTGTAATGCAGAGCGGGGTGTAATGCAGAGCGGGGTGTAATGCAGAACGGGGTGTAATGCAGAACGGGGTGTAATGCAGAACGGTGTGTAATGCAGAGCGGGGTGTAATGCAGAGCGGGGTGTAATGCAGAACGGGGTGTAATGCAGAACGGGTTGTACTACAGAGCGGGGTGTAATGCAGAACGGGGTGTAATGCAGAACGGGGTGTAATGCAGAGCGGGGTGTAATTCAGAACGGGGTGTAATGCAGAGCGGGGTGTAATACATAGTCACATGTAATGCAGAACGGGGTGTAATGCAGAACGGGGTGTAATGCAGAACGGGGTGTAATGCAGAACGGGGTGTAATGCAGAACGGGTTGTAATGCAGAGCGGGGTGTACTACAGAGCGGGGTGTAAGTGATGAGATGCTACCCTCTCATGTCACTCGGGCAGATCACTGCTGTCATCTTCAGAGCAGCTCTGACCGGCCTTCGTAGAATATGTCATGAGGTGTTCTTTACCAGCTACGTACGCCCTTGCACGGACCGTGCAGAGAACAGGCCTCGCGACCTCGAAATGCATGCACAGAAACTGAAATATTCGGATGGTAATCAGTTCGTTGTCACTGTGACGTGGCTTCTTTGTGGCCAGAAGTGGGGTGTGTGACGAGGGAAAAAGTTGGTTTGATCGGTAAGCGGTGAGCAGAGGAACCTTTCGTGTTGTTGCTCTTTAAAATAATAAGGTATCCAGTGGATAATCTGATGTGGCCTGGCCTCAACCATGGATAAAGTAAGTATGGATAGGAATCATACGCGATTTGGCGACAACAGAGCGGTACTAGCTGTCTTTTTGCAGTACGGGAAACGGCCTACCACGTGGACGTTTCTACATATATGGGCACAAATTACCAGGCATGATGTCCATCGGTGGAACCAATATGTCATAAGTGCTTGTGAGAGCTTCCCGAATGCATTTAAACTTAATTTGGTTCATCCTACAATCACTGGAAGGCGAGAAACCATGCGACGGGGCGGCCGTCTGAGCGTTGCGGCCTACCACTGGGCGGGCGGTATACTAGCTGGTGTTTTCGTAGTACGAGAAACGGCAGTTGCTGCGCGTGGTCGCGGATAACAATTGAAAGTGGGCGGAGTTTCCCATCCATACTTACTTTATCCATGCCCCAACCCTTGGAATTCTCTGGCACTTTAAACATTAAAAACGAAACATTTATATCAAGCAGAATAGCTGTGTCTGTTTGATTAATACATTTAATTATCACAAGTAGAACAATGCTGTTATCATAATATTCGGCTTCATGTATGACGTGGTGATGTTAATCAAAATAGTCTTGTTAACTTCCGATATCAGATAATGACGTGATCTCGAGTGTCAAAGATAACTTGTGAACACCCGTGCGTCAATCCACATAATCGCCGCTTACATCAGGCTGAGAGTCTTACACAGATTTTGCGCAGCTGTCTAAAACTCTCCCCTAAAAAACGCGGCTTATTCGCGGCTTACTCTCCTCTTTTCAAAACAATCTCCAGTCTTTTCGTATGTGTGGCGACAGGCGAAATTGAGGCGCCCCGCAAAAACAACCGATCTAAAAACTACTCGCCACGCCGGCACTCGTTACGTCCACGCTGGACGCGTCGCAAAAATAACCCCGATAAAAACTACGCGCGTCGCCGGATTGCCAGACGACTAACAAGGTCGTTGAGGGACGAGCGTATGGACTGGTGCTGCGCACGGGAGCTGCGCTGCTGCAGTGCGGATCCGGAGATCAACTGACGCCGTGGGAGCCTGCAGAGTCCTGCGTATTAATTAATCCTGTGTTGATTCGCGGCGGGTTAGGTTGCCTCGGGGCTCGGGAGGGGAGGAGGAGTTTGAGAGGGGGCATGGAAGCCGCTGAGGGGGGGGGGGGGGGGCCTGCAGGGACGCTCATGAGTC
>JAXIVJ010003578.1:0-92498 GCA_036785665.1 Chirona hameri
AACAGTAGCTCTCATTGTAAGTCGTCGAAACCGAAACCATTCCATTATAACGTCCGAAAATGACCATCTACAGATGATGACCCATCACGGACTATATCGCCCGCCTACAGGAAATTCGAGTCAGCCAATTTCCCCGGGATACAATGCCATATGACGTCAGTTCGATCGATGCAGCTCCATCATGAGTCAGCTGGCCACGGGGGCCATTTCACCGCCGACATGGCCTTTAAACATGATCGCACGACAGACGTTTTAATGCACGGAGCACACATTCGGCGTGGGGAGAGGACTGCATGCACCGACAGGTCTCCGGCTGCGGCGCGGCGGAGGGCGGAGGGGCGCCAGAACACGATCTGCGCCCGTCCAGTTTGATTCTCGTCACTTACACGAAGTTCGCTCGCTCTGATTTGTGTTGTGAGTGGTCGGCGGACATTGGGGGCAGCTTTTCGGTTTCGGCCGGCTCATCGATTTCAGCCCCGTGCCGGACGGCTGCCACACAATGCCACTTTGTGTCAGACGCACCGACGGACCGATAGAACGTGCTCTGCAACAATCGTAACCTAAAAGAGAGAGTACTATGCCGTGAAGGTTCGGTGGAACTTCCGCCTTTTAGCTTCCTCACACCTTAACGACAAAGGAAACAATACATAAATCAAACTACAAGGAAACTAAAAGGAACCGAAAATATTATCACCCTGTTGCTCTTTTCTCGGCGCGAGTACGCCAACGTTCTATTTCCACCGCGAGTAAATCGTTCATGAAACCCACCACGCGAGCCTCGCTCCGCCGCCATTGCAGCCGTTGCATCCTCGCCAGCCTCGTCCATCCTCCCAAGCCTCGTCATCCTCGCCAGCCTCGTCATCCTCGCCAGCCTCGTCATCCTCCCCAGCCTCGTCATCCTCGCCCAGCCTCGTCATCCTCGCCAGCCTCGTCATCCTCGTCATCCTCGTCATCCTCCCCAGCCTCGTCATCCTCCCAGCCTCGTCATCCTCGCCAGTCTCGTCATCCTCGCCAGCCTCGTCATCCTCGCCAGCCTCGTCATCCTCCCCAGCCTCGTCATCCTCTCCAGCCTCGTCATCCTCGCCAGCCTCGTCATCCTCGTCATCCTCGTCATCCTCGACATCCTCGTCATCCTCCCCAGCCTCGTCATCCTCGCCAGCCTCGTCATCCTCGCCAGCCTCGTCATCCTCGCCAGCCTCGTCATCCTCGCCAGCCTCGTCATCCTCGCCAGCCTCGTCATCCTCGCCAGCCTCGTCATCCTCGCCAGCCTCGTCATCCTCGTCATCCTCGTCATCCTCGTCATCCTCCCCAGCCTCGTCATCCTCCCCAGCCTCGTCATCCTCGCCAGCCTCGTCATCCTCGCCAGCCTCGTCATCCTCGTCATCCTCGTCATTCTCGTCATCCTCCCCAGCCTCGTCATCCTCCCCAGCCTCGTCATCCTCGTCATCCTCGTCATCCTCCCCAGCCTCGTCATCCTCGCCAGCCTCGTCATCTTCGCCAGCCTCGTCATCCTCGTCATCCTCGTCATCCTCGCCAGCCTCGTCATCCTCGTCATCCTCGACATCCTCCACAGCCTCGTCATCCTCACCAGCCTCGTCATCCTCGTCATCCTCGTCATCCTCGCCATCCTCGTCATCCAACGCAACGCGACACGACACGACAGTCGTGTCGCGTTGCTCGGCGGCCGTTGTTTCCAGCGGACAGATGAGTTTGACGCCCCGGATCGCCGCCATCGTCACAGTCGGGCGATATTGGCCGGTCAGAAATAGTGGTGTCCTATCTCACGGCGGCGCCGGCCGACTGGTGATCGGTTCCGACAGCTGACGTCACTCTGACACAAGTGACGTCACCAAACGGTTGCTGCAGCTGCGGCTCCCTGAGAAGACTGCAGCTGGAACGGATGTCGACAGTCTCCCGATCAGCAGCAGAGCTGAAAAATGCACCGAAACTTAATGCATAATTGGGGAAATATTTGAACTTATGCTATGAAAAACAATATGTAGACAATATTGATCTATCGAACGCCTCCAATGACCACAGGTCCGAGGGTTAAAGCAACAACACAACAACTTTCTGCGTGGTGTTCTTCATTGCTTTAACTCAGAAATGTCGCGATCGAGTTGCAACTTTTTGTCGGTGTTTCCACATCCACCGGGCTGTCCAAGCCTGTTGCGTTGGTCGTTTGAGTTTCCAATGTTGATGTTGACGTTGCTTGGAGGTGTGTGGGAAGCATTTGCGTCGTCCTGGCACTGGCCAAATTATGATGATGATGATGATGATTTGGGTGTTCGGGCGCTCCAACGGCTAAGGTCATTTGGCGCCCCTACTCACTGGCGAAATGACTGTTGTCTGTTGACAGAGTTTCTGCGAATGTCGAAAGCGTCATTAACTGCCCACCGTGAGCCATTGGTCACCTGGGCAACACAGATTGCAGATTACAGCCTAACGTAAATTTAGGTCCAGATACGTGCTTCACGCGCTACAACGATAATACAGAAGGGCAGTGTAGGCACATCACCATACTGAGATATGACCAACGTACCAAACATGTCTGCCCTCCAGTGTGTGCTGCTTAATGCTAGTGGTGCAGATCAAAAAGGCAATTTAACTATGATGCGCTCCTGTAACTTTCAAAAGCCTTGGTGCCTACTGAAAATGTTCTGCAGCAGCGGTAGGTACTGTGACTGTCGGCTCAGTGGGCAGCGGTAACGAGCGTGTCTCGGAGCGCTGTGGGACCGTGACTTAGCGGGCGTAGCACCGAGCATATCTCAAGAAGTCGTTGAACCGCCAACTCAGCGGGCGGGGTGCTGAGCATGTCTCGTGGCGCTGTTTGACCGCCAACTCAGCGGGCGGGGTGCTGAGCATGTCTCGTGGCGCTGTTTGACCGCCAACTCAGCGGGCGGGGTGCTGAGCATGTCTCGTGGCGCTGTTTGACCGCCAACTCAGCTGGCGGGGTGCTGAGCATGTCTCGTGGCGCTGTTGGACCGCCAACTCAGCGGGCGGGGTGCTGAGCATGTCTCGTGGCGCTGTTGGACCGCCAACTTAGCGGGCGGGGTGCTGAGCATGTCTCGTGGCGCTGTTGGACCGCCAACTCAGCGAGCGGGGTGTTGACGGTACTTACGAGTCGGTCACTGCCACGCACGAACGGCCGCGCTCTGTTGCCACGGTGCGACAGCTATCGTCTAACCAGTGGCAGGGCCCGCTGCTGGTGGGTCCTTGTGGGGACAGAGATGCAAATACGATGAGAGATGCAAATACGACGAGAGATGCAAATACGACGAGAGATGCAAATACAACGCGGCTGTAGTTCAGCTGACTGTGGCGACGAGGTTGGCATCAAAGGAAGTGATACAACACGACCATCGTCCGTTGGACAATTACGGAAGCTTTTGAATATACCTATGGTATCAAAACACCTCAGAGAAGGTTAGAAACCTCAGAGAAGGTTAGAAACCTCAGAGAAGGTTTAGAAGGTGAAAGGTCAGAACTTATGCCTTCTCTGAGGTACTAGAGAGAAGGTACTAGAAGGTGCTTATGAAGGTAAAGTTTCCCAGTACCCCGGGTCCGAGGGCGTTCAATGGATAAATGCTATGTGCTATTTTTACGTCATGAATTGAAAAGTTTCTGTAGTCGTGTACCAAGTTTGGTCTTGGTCTATTTTCAGCACTGACGAAAGGTGCTCGGTTCGTGATAGAGCAGAGGTGGACTGGCTTTGCAGTTCAACTCCGCACCGAATGCAAAACTGCAGAGCAGGCCATCTGAGTTTCAATGTCTGAAAATGGCAGTGCCTTTGAATAGAAAGACGGTGCAGCGAGGGACGCCAATGCCACAGTTCAGTATTTAGGCTTGCGACAAACTCCAGTATCACCTGCAGGGTTGTAGCTAACGTCCGATTCCAACTGATAAAAATGCACCGAACGCTCAGTGCAAACTGATGGCATTGCAGCTAATGCATTCCGTGGCAAATGACAGATTGCTAATCTCACAGTACCATAGCTGCTTTGGTATTTATTTGATGTAACGAATCGTGAGTCATGACATGAGGGTTATATATATCACGCCTTGTTGATACATGACATATGATATCTTTGGTACAAGCCTTGGCATTATGTAAAGATAAGGACAGATCACCTTACATGTCCATTATCAAGTTTTACTTAAATGTACGGTGTTCAAGGTGTTGGGGCAGGGGCGTCGCCACCGGGGGGGGCGGGGGGGGGGGCAGGATCGCTCCAGCCGGAGTCCGCCCCCACATTCGCAGGATTTTAACATTAGCCGTATGGGACTGGCCTCCACACCCCTAGCTGCCCCCAACCCCTAGCTGGCCCCGCCACTCCAAATTTTATTGCGATGCCACTGCGTTGGGGGATCGTTTTGTGATAAGCTGGTTACCCGCCGTGTGATCAAAAATAGCATGTGTCCACAAGCAGTTGGTATCGATCGTATACTATGATAGCACCGATGAGTGATGAGCTTCCTGCATGGAGAGACGCTCTCCCATGACTAATAATAGACCAGGTCAATAAGCGGACAGTGGGCCTATGGTATGAATGGAGGCGATAAACGTGCTGCATTTTACTTTAATCTCTCATCATTAACAAAAAACGGCGGCAATAAAACAACAAACACAATATGAATAGCAGCGACAGTAAACAACAAATAATGATCCTTACTAGAAAATCCGCAGCATTTGTGAAAACAAATCAATCAAGTAAAAAAACAAGTTAACCAAAACTACATAAGCAACACGTCTTCCTTCCCATAAGCGCGCCTCCAACGCATCACGTCCGTTGATGAGGTAAATAAGGAGTTCACAACTGCGTCCACTGTCGCCGTTTATCCGAGGCAAAATAACAGTATTATTGTGAAATTGCCATGGGACCACTGCCGAGAAGAGCGACTGGCCAAACCCCATAGCAACCGAGTCGCGGCCGAGCGGCTGCAGAGTGAAGCTATTCCCGGCCGAGCGGCTGCAGAGTGAAGCTATTCCCGGCCGAGCGGCTGCAGAGTGAAGCTATTCCCGGCCGAGCGGCTGCAGAGTGAAGCTATTCCCGGCCGAGCGGCTGCAGAGTGAAGCTATTCCCGGCCGAGCGGCTGCAGAGTGAAGCTATTCCCGGCCGAGCGGCTGCACAGTGAAGCTATTCCCGGCCGAGCGGCTGCACAGTGAAGTTATTCCCGGCCGAGCGGCTGCAGAGTGAAGCTATTCCCGGCCGAGCGGCTGCAGAGTGTAGCTATTCCCGGCCGAGCGGCCATTGGAGGCTCCAAAATTATACAAGGCACAGGTGGCATTCCACTGACAAATTGCAGTAAACCATAGATGACAGCGGCGAAATCCATGTATACAACCATGGCTGATGGGTGTCAGCGAACATATCGCTGTCGCTGGAGGCCATCAAATCGACAACATTCCCAAACGCCGCCGTAAACTTTGCATAAATTCTTTTAGAGTCTACAGAAACGAGCGCTATCAAATTTCGTTTGGTTCCGTACAAAATGAGGGGATATTGTATCGGAATATTCGCGGCGTCGCGAATACCGTAGTTGAATAGATGAGCTGCGCGGTTTTCATGGCCTGTATGTGGAAATAAAGTCGGCTTCGTCTGTTGCATTATGAAGGCAGCACTCAGTAAATATTAATGTAGCTGGTATGCCACTTGATGCTTCGATAGAAGGGCTGCAAAGCGAGCGATGTGACATTCTTCGCCTAATTAGTGAGTCGACACAAACACATTACTACACGCGAAGCTGACGGTGGCCTACATCCTACATTGCGCGCACATTGCGAACGTAATGAACTATTTCAAACAGCATACTAAATCATGGTGAGTAATCCATTTCATATAAGCGCAAAACAAGCCCAATCAAGTTTGGCAGGCACGTGTGAGCAAACTATACTCAGAACATGATTCATAGAGCATTCCTGTCATGCCTTGTTGTGTAGCGCATATTGTTATCGTCTATACCTCGATCAATAAATTATTAGGGTAGCATGCTTGCAAACTTTATTTGTCGCACTGCAAATGCTACGGCCATTAAATGTTTGCTGTTGACCAGGTTGAGCACTATTGCCTGTTCTCGGAATTAATTTTCTACCAAGGTTTCTTCTAGTTATTTGCATAAAACCAGTAAAACGCCTTTTTGGGGCGATGACCGAGCGGGCGTGCTCTGGTAAAGCTAACACGGTTTGAAATATGAAACGGTACGGAACCACATGTGGTAGTAACACATAGTCCTTTTAGTCCTTTTAGTCCTCCATAAAATTGCCAGGCCTCCATGCATGCCAACATAAAAATTAAGTTGTATTAAATTGTTCATGATCTCCTTTCTCGAATCCGCCAAAAGTGAGTACGTTCTGAGCGCTCCATGCTTCGGCATATAATTTTTAAAAAATGTTCAGATTAATCATGCCATTTTTTTTCAATAATTATTTGTGTTCATTTCGACGTTTGCGTATGCCATGCACTGTGGTACCACACCTATCAGAACGCACCATACCAAAAACAAAATTGATTTGCTGGTCCTATCCAATGGTGAAAACCCGATCTCAATCAGAGCAGTGGTTGCAAGGTTATTAGCTTCCGAAAAGCGTCTGTATAGCCGGTTCGGGCCGGGTTAAAAAAAAAATTGTCTACACCTTTTTAAGTTCAATTCAAAAAAGCTGAAGTTCAATTAAAAAAAAGCTGAAGTTCAATTTAAAAAAGCTCCCGTTCGATTTAAAAAAGATAAAGTTCGATTTATAAAAGCTGAAGTTCAATTTTTTTTTTTTAACTGAAGATCAATTTAAAAGAGCTGAAGTTCAATTAAAAAAGCTATAGTTAAAAAAACTAGTTACAACACTGGCGTTCGGGGCTGAATGTTCGCAATCTACATCAACGGGCGAGGCAAAAAACGGGCGAGGCTTCTATAATTATGTAATTTCGAATAATTTGTATGAATGAAATCCGTTAACTTCCTGCTCATTATAAGAAGATAAACTCTTCAAGGCCTTTATTCCTGTATACATATAACCGGTCGCCTTCTGATAGTGTTCAACGTGTGTAGTGTGCAGAGACTCAACTGGCGTTCAACACACATTATGTGTACATGTATGTGCATGAATGGTTCGCAATGCACAAGCTACAGGCTACACACTCATATCAATGTCGGCCAGGGCCATGCACCCAAGGAAGTGTCGCTGCACATGGTTGCATGAGCGGAGACACATGAGGGGGAGTTATCTTTGTCATGGCATTGTCGATCTTAGCCTCCAGGGACCGCAGGCGGTGTTCTCCCTGTGTCAGGCCGGGTTGTGTTCATCATGTCCATGAAGGTGCAGGTCATCTCCCTCTTCATGTCCCTACACATAATGTTGAGCCCCAGTTGAGTTTCTGCACCATGCACACGTGCAACACTTTCGGAAGGCGACTTGTTGATATGTATAAAGGAATAAAGACATTGAAGAGGTCGTCATCTTGTTATGATTAGCGGGAAGTTCATGTATTTTATTCATACAAATTATTTCCAATTACATAATAATAATAGTGTTTGTCTCGCCCGTTTAGTTTGCACACATTCAGCCCTGAACGCCGGTGTTTTAACTCGAATTGAATTTTATTTGTAATTTGAACTATAGCTTTTTAAATTGAACTTAAGCTTTTTTAAAGTGAACTTCAGCTTTTTTAAATTGAACTTCAGCTTTTTTAAATCAAACTTTATTTTGTTTAAATAAAACTTCTGCTTTTTGAAATAGAACTTCAGCTTTTTTAAATTGAACTTAAAAAAGTGTAGTAAGTTGACCAGAAACATCAGCACACCTGGTAGTAACACATAGTCCTTTTAGTCTTTTGAGTCCACTATAAAAATTACCAGGCCTCCATGCATGCCAACACAAAAATTAAGTTTGATTAAACGGAAATAATGACCTTTTGATTTTGTTAGCAACAATTTCTTAGGCTACCGTTATGGTTTTAAAATTATTTTATTTAAATTTAAGAATTAAATAAAATTATTCCCAAATTCAAACTTGTAAGTTTGGGAAAAAATACAAAACAAGTACCTTGTGTACTTCATGAAGGTCATTGACAAATTCGTCCTTACCTACCATTGTTTACATCGAGTGCGGCATTTGTGAAGGCTCTGTGACGTTTCCGATCAAACTGATCCATGAAGCAATCCGTGATGCATGACTGACTATCAGTATAAGTCATGAATAACAACAACATGCAAACTATACCAACTCGAATGAAATAAGGGCGGAATGATTTGAACCCCAGGCAAGCAAGTATTCGCAAAGCACTCGGCACTGCGCCACAATAGCAAAAGGCGAGGGAAATGCATATCGGATACAATATTATTACGTCATAAGTTTCTGAAGTGTTAACTACTATGAAATACAGTGATAAAATACCTTTAATAATGATTAACAAGAAAATTTAAAAAAAAAATGAATAAGTCTTTAATTAGCTTTCAACTCAAAATCAGATATATTTTGCAATGCTACAAAAATGGCACCAGTGACGTATTTAACGAAGCTTGCTACGGGACATGGGTATACTAAACGGGAATATGGGATGATAGCCTTTGACGATACCCGCTTCTCAGCATATAATCAGGAACAACTCGCCACAAATGGTTAAGTGCGCCGAGAAGCATGACAATGACTTTGTAAACAAATCGCCGACGCTAAATAGGTCGCCGTCGATGTGCATCGATGAGCTTCCGATTAAATTGCCAGTTTGGTGTTATTGTTTGTTAGTTTTTTGGGGATTTTATTTTATTTTGCATGATAATATAAAGCATAGTGTTATATACAGCCACAGACAAATTATACAAAACTCCTGTCGAAAATATATAAAATATATGTCGAAAACAAATAAATCGATTTTCAAAAATTGGGGGTGGCAACCACTAACTATGCCGCCATTGATGTGCATCGATGAGCTTCCGATTTTATTGCCACTTTTTCCAATCGCTGTTAGTTTTAGAGGATCGCCGGGCATATAATCAAAACAAGCAGAACGCACAATATATTTTCCACTCCATTGCGTAAAAAAGCAATACGGGAAAAGCCCGCAGTTTGATGAGGACCAAAAGTACTTGCAAGTACCGGTCCTTAAAAGTGTGGAACGCTTATCAACTATAACTTGAAATATCTTTCGGTAGGAAAGTTTGCATGCAAAATGTGATGAATTTACAATATATTTTGGTCTCGTCTGGCGATTTCAAGTGTTAACTCCATTTTTGTGGGAAAAGGTCATTATTTCCCTTTAAATTGTACATGATCTCCTTTCTCGAATCCGCCAAAAGGGAGTACGTCCTGAGCGCTGCATGCTTCAGCGTATAAAAACGAATGCTTAGATAAATCAAACCATTTTTTATCAAGAATGATTTTGATTCATTTCGACGTCTGCGGGTGTCACGCGTTGTGGTACCACCCATATCAGAACGCACCATAACAAAATCAAAATTGATTTGATGGTCCTGTCGAATGGTGAAAACCCGATCTCAATCGGAGCAGTGGTTGCTAAGTTATTGGCTTCCACAAAGTGTCTGTATGGCCGATTCGGGCCGGTTCGGGCTGGGTCGGGCCGGGTCCAATATAAAATTGTCTACACGTTCACGGGTTTTATTCATACAAATTATTCGCATTTATATCATTATGATAGAACTTGTTTCGCCCGTTTAGATTGTGCACATTCAGCCCCGAACGTCATGTTTTAACTCGAAGTTTATATTTTATAATTTGAACTATAACATTTTTAAATTGAACTTCAGTTTTTTTTAATTGAACTTCAACTTTTTTAAATTGAACTCTTTTTTTAATTGAACTTAAAAAGGTGTAGTAAGTTGACGAGAAACCTCACGGGCGCCTCGCGCCCGCTCGGTAATAAGCATTGCTAGTATTCCAATTGACTGGAATATTGTTCACGGCGTGACACTTTTTGGTAGTCACCGTATACATATTGATTCAGACTTTCAATATTGACTATTATTAAGTTTATTTAATTCGCAATAATATACGCCTTTTTAAGTTCAATTTAAAAAAGCTGCAGTTCAATTTAGTTCGATTTAAAAAAGATGAAGTTCAGTTTAAAAAGCTATTGTTCAAATTGAAAATTAAATAAAATTCGAGTTAAAACACTGGCGTTCAGGGCTGAATGTGTGCAAATTGGTGCGTCCTTTTGTTACTTATTATTGTTTGAGTGACCGCATGTTAACATGGGAGAAGGGGTAATATTGCAAGCTTGAGTGGCCCTGAAGGTCAAATTTGTAAATGTCACGAATAGGGACTATGATTTTCGGTTCCGGCATGTGCTCTTCATAATTTCCCTGAGTTTGGTTGAAATCGCCGCGTCCCGCAAACTCAGCGAGTTTGAGTGAATGCATTGTTTGGGTGGGTCTGGGGCTTTTCGTGCGCAAGATAGGAAAAGTTCAAGGGTATGGCTGTGTGCATTGCGACAAGAGCTTTCGAATGATACCTCCTTTTAACGTTTTTGATGGATATTTAATAAATTTTGGTTGGTAAAGTTTTCCTTCATATATGGTAGCACGAATCTGGGCCGGGCTGAATATGGGCTGAATGTGGGCCAACTTCCGTTACATCAGGAACGGAAGTTGGCCCATATTCTTTGAAGAGTTCATCTTCTTATAATTAGCAGGAAGTTCGCGGATTTCACTCATACAAATTATTCGCAATTACATAATTATAGAAGTGTTTTTTTTTTGTGTTGTCTCGCCCGTTTAGATTGCGCACATTCAGCCCCGAACGCCAGTGTTTTAACTCGATTTTTTTTCTTTCTTCTTGAACTGTAGCTTTTTTAATTGAACTTCAGCTTTTTTAAATTGAACTTCAGCTTTTTTGAATGGAACTTCAGCTTTTTTAAATTGAACTTCAGCTTTTTTTAAATTTAACGTGTAGTGAAAAGGTGTAGTCTCGACATTAATATTCAATATGTCAGGCGATATTTACATTATGAAAAGTCATGTTAAGTCTTATGTTCTATCAATGAACAGGTAGTGTGGGGTACGAAACATTGTACATATCACTTTAGTAGCCTATTTATTTTTAACAGTGTAGCACTGCTATCAGTATATTTTGTTTACTGTCAGTGTGCTCGTTTAATCTTGTAATTTTGTGTACCTTATTTATGTATTTAGCCCATTCATGTCACTGCAATGCTATGTGTATTTTAAGCAATGACTTCGCCTGTAAGTGGAGTTTTCTCTGTTGGCGATATTCCAAATACAAATATTTTCAGATGATTCCATGCTAATTTCTAAGTTCAAAGGAGTGAAGCGAAATTTGACTATATTGCAATTGATTTGCAATACCTGAAGCCTGATGGAAGCATCTCTTTGGACAGTTCGTAGTCGGTTTCATCCAGATCACTGAACTTCTCCTTCTTAAAGAACTCCTCAGCCTGGTTCTTCAGAGCCTGCTCCTTGTGGGCACGGCGGGCTGATGGTGCTGCCAGGCGTGTTGGACGTTTCTTCACTGTTTTCGGCCTCGCGGTCTTGGGGTAGGTCTCAAAAATCGATGGGACAACATCCCTCTTGAGCCTGAGGCTCCGTCGTTTGGTGGGACAGACGAGGTTAATGAAATCCTCCGGCCTGAAATGCAGGTCTGAATTAGCTTCCGAAAAGCGTATGTATGGCCGGGTCGGGCCGGGTCGGGCCGGGTCAAATGTAAATTTGTCGAGTAAGTTGACGAGAAACCTCACGGGTGCTTCGCGCCCGCTCGGTAATTAAATCTAGGCAGAAGAATCATTGTTCGCGTCGCTTCGAGGGCGAAAACAAAATCCACAACTGATTACTTGCCGCTAGTAACGACGCCCATTAGTGATATATTTCAATAACACATATTTCAATAACAGTATTTTCTCTTCCGTTACCAATTTTATAAGGCTTTTTTCTTTCTTTTTTTTATATAAATTTATTCCGAATGTTTTTGAATGTATGGATTTCCGAGGTCAGGCCCCGCGCTAAGCGCTTGTTGCGCAGGCCCTGAACCCACCACCCGATCAAGCAATTCCTGGCGTCCGGAAGAATTTAGAAGCGAAAGTTTTACGTGCCCGACATACCTGGACACGGTCCGTCCTGCCCTCTGACGTCACCTGACCTTGAGTGTGACCGCTGCCACCGGCCACAGGCCATCCCAGTCAGGGGCAAATAGTGAGCGCCGAAGCGACTCGAACCCGGGCTGCCACTACCGGGTGAGGTCAGAAGCCCGGCGCTCTCCCAACTGAGCAACAGGGGCGGCTTCTCGGTTTACTTCTAGTATTTGAGAGGCTTATCTTTGGTTATAATGGAGTTGTGAGGGCATCCTTGCCAGGGTTAGTTCTTCGTCTGTATCATTTTATCTGCTGCTGACCGGAGTTTCCGTGGCCCGAACACGAAGAAGTAGCTGCGTCAGATCTAGCGACCACAGCACGGAAACGCGGAACTCCCGCCAGTATCGCCGCAGCAATGAGTACATGCTGAAACAGTTTACAAGCATGTAGGCCGGCGGAGTGTTTTTTCCCGACCCTTAAGTTTTCACTGTCTCTACTTTTTAGCGTGGATGTGTTTTTTAACTTTGCGTCCATCTTAACCTGACTGCTGGGATAAACCGTCTTGCATGGAAAGGCGCTGAGATCGTGAATACAAATACAAAATGACTGGAACACGATGAACCATATTTATTATATTATATCTGAACTCAGAAAATCACCAAATTACACAGTAATGAGGAATGTCTCCAGTCCAGTTAATATAGCAGCGACTGTGCTGTGTAGATTTGGGACCTGGGTAACAACAGTAATGAGGGATGTCCAGTCCAGTTAATATAGCAGCGACTGTGCTGTGTAGATTTGGGACCTGGGTAACAACAGTAATGAGGGATGTCTCCAGTCCAGTTAATATAGCAGCGACTGTGCTGTGTAGATTTGGGACCTGGGTAACAACAGTAATGAGGGATGTCCAGTCCAGTTAATATAGCAGCGACTGTGCGGTGTAGATTTGGGACCTGGGTAACAACAGTAATGAGGGATGTCTCCAGTCCAGTTAATATAGCAGCGACTGTGCTGTGTAGATTTGGAACCTGGGTAACAACAGTAATGAGGGATGTCCAGTCCAGTTAATATAGCAGCGACTGTGCTGTGTAGATTTGGGACCTGGGTAACAACAGTAATGAGGGATGTCCAGTCCAGTTAATATAGCAGAGACTGTGCTGTGTATATTTGGCACCTGGGTAACAGCTACCCAGATAATAACGAATGACAACAATAATGACTCAAATCCGTAGGTTTTATCTGTGATGGACTCTTTCCATGCGCTTCCAAATGCTTCCAAACAGGAAAAATTGACTGCCGATGCCAGAATGTGTTTTTTGTTGCTTTTTGGTCACCGAGACGGGACGGGAGATTACAGATGCCTGTAATTTCACTGTTTAAAACTGGGTGTGCAAATTATCGCCACTGGGTGGGCATTTTGGAGCACTGAGTGGGCATTTGGCCACCCAGTTCCTTACTTACGGGAGGCCCTGAACTCGTGTACAGCTTTCCGCCGGTCCAGGTTTAAGAAGATGGCTGTTTAGCCTCGCCAGTAGCCTAGTGGTGACAGCCACGGGCTTCTGGCGGTCCACGGCCAGTCGAACAGACGACAGATCACTCGTCTGCGAACCTTCAACCAGGTTCCAGATGGGTTTTGGGTCGAACCTAAGCCTCATTAATTACGAATCTTAGGGTGAACCTCTCAAATGCGTTATTCTAGTCATATATCATATGCTGAATATATGGCAAAAACGATTTAGCTTAGATTTTCCCGCAATCTCTAAATTATAAAATTATCCACGTCTACTGCTGTTTGGAATATGGCGTATTTTGCCGTTGGGCAAAAGGAAGGCGAAGATATAGGGGCATAGGCGTAGGAACAGGGGGGCCGGGGGCCCATGGCCCCCTCACTTTTCGGCCATTTTTGGGGGCTAAAATCCTTATTTTTGCTTGGTGAGAAAAGTGTTTGATGGCAAAAGGTTTGCCAAGACGAGAACAGCTCAAATCTGCAAAGAAATCTTCCATGGGGGGTTGGGGTGCTCTCAAAACGAGATCACAGTTTCACTGCCCCCCCCCCCCCCCCCCCCCCTCCCCCACACAGTTTTCGTGACGTTCCTACGTTCCTGTATAGGGGAGCATGGCATCTGCACCCCTCAGCTCTCACTGATTGTGTGAAGGCTATTAAACGTGTTGGAAATAAAAATGGTCAACAATTCCTAACAATATGTGTAAATTCACACGTGCTTCGCCTATTTTTACCATTGGTACTTTCGATTTTAAAATTGACATTCTTTATGAAACACCCTACAGTGGCGGATCTAGAGGGGGCGTGGGGCAATGCCCCTCCCCCTGCGCCTCGAAGGGGCCAATATCCCCTCTGGTCTCTCCGTAGGGGCCACACCGGCCTCCAGAGGGCCCACACCGGCCTCCAGAGGGCCCATTCTGGCTTGAAGAGGTTCCATTCTGATTTGTAGAGGCCCATTTTGGCATGTGAAAGGCATATTTTGAACTAAAAGGGTCCATTCTGGCCTACATTTGTCTTCAAGGTCAAAAAGGCCCACCAAGGCCTGAGGGGGCCACTAAGGCCTGAGGGGGCCACTAAGGCCTGGGGGGCCCGCTCTGATACGTGACTCTCTCCTTGACCGAATCCTGGATCCGCCACTGACACCCTGTATGATAACAGCAAAATCATGTTGGACAGAGCAAGAACCCCACCATCACCGAGGTGTGGGACGACTCTGACCATCCCCCCCCACCACCACCACCACCACCACCACCACCACCACCACCACCACCACCACCACCACCACCACCACCACCACCACCACCACCACCATCACCACCACCACCACCACCACCACCACCACCACCACCACCACCACCACCACCACCACCATCATCACCACCACCACCACCACCACCACCACCACCACCACCACCACCACCACCACCACCACCACCACCACCGCCCACCGCCCACCGCCCACCGCCCACCGCCCACCGCCCACCGCCCACCGCCCACCGCCCACCGCCCACCGCCCACCGCCCACCGCCCACCGCCCACCGCCCACCGCCCACCGCCCACCGCCCACCGCCCACCGCCCACCGCCCACCGCCCACCGCCCACCGCCCACCGCCCACCGCCCACCGCCCACCGCCCACCGCCCACCGCCCACCGCCCACCGCCCACCGCCCACCGCCCACCGCCCACCGCCCACCGCCCACCGCCCACCGCCCACCGCCCACCGCCCACCGCCCACCGCCCACCGCCCACCGCCCACCGCCCACCGCCCACCGCCCACCGCCCACCGCCCACCGCCCACCGCCCACCGCCCACCGCCCACCGCCCACCGCCCACCGCCCACCGCCCACCGCCCACCGCCCACCGCCCACCGCCCACCGCCCACCGCCCACCGCCCACCGCCCACCGCCCACCGCCGCCGGCCGCCGGCCACCGGCCTCCGACGAGACGCGGCAGTTATCATTCCTGATGGCGGCATCCATCATCCGCGTTTTCACAGCCTGACAGCTTATATCTTCGCTATATATCTAGGATCCGACGTCCAGCAAAGAAGAGCCTGTTCGGACACAATTTATCGGGTATATTTATCGGGCATCTGTTTCTGAAATTCTCGGCGCGGTTCAGCAGTGGCAGCTTGTTGAATCGAGACCCCCAGTGGCCCTTAGCTGCTGCAACAGGGTGGAGGACCCGCGCGCTATACAAGCGGTTGCCAGGGAAACTTATACAGCTTGGCCGCGTTGGCTTTTAGCTTTTAGCTATTTGAGGGTGTGGCTGGACAAGAAACTTACATTTGCCGACCATATAGACTTTGCAGTCAGCAAAGCGAACAGGATGCTGGGCCTGCTCATTCGATCTTTCCAGACCGGCAGAGTGGCGGGAGGACTGGACGCTGCCCCCTCTTAGCAGCATACTACGCTAACGTTCGGTCAATTCTTGAATACGGTTGCGTCATTTCGGGTGGGGCTGCAAAAACCAATTTAGACCGACTGGACAGAGTCCAGCACAAATGTAGCATGTGGCTGGCTGCCCACCACACACCAATCGGCCTTCCCACTCACTCTCATATCACGATCTGCTGAAGCTTTTCAAAATTAGCAGCCTGTCCCAAAGAAGGCTTCAGCACGACATTTGTTTCATTCCAAAAGTCATGTCAGGAAGAACGGATTCAGCCTTCCTGCTCGGATGCATCCCCATTCACGTGCCCCAGCGTCGAACTAGAGCTGCACAATCCCAGCTCCTTCACGTTCCATCCACACGTGAAGCGCGAGTGGAGACCATTAAACGTGGGCTGTTCGGGAGGTCCGTTAGGGAGTACAATGTATACCTGGAAAAATGTCCATCAGCAGACCCATTCGGGGCATCCTACCAAGTGTTTAGAGCTGGGGTAATGAGATATTTTAAACAGTGTCCATTTTAATATTTGCTTATAGCTCTTACAATGGTTGTTTTACGTGTATTTTTAAGATTGTGTTATGTGCTTTTATGTATATTTTAAAGTTTGTATTTTGATGTGATTTTTAGGTTGGTGTTTCTATGTGTATGTGATTGATGTGATGTTTAATTGAAGTGTTTTAACTTGGGACTTGAGCTGTAATTGGGTTACTGCTGCCTGTTGCTCATTTACTTGAATAAACTAACTAAAAAAACTAAACTAATGTTGCTTAGCAGTATATTTGAAGAATTAAACATTGTGTTGCCTATTATTGATTTATTATGCATATAATGTATTGTTAGTATTACCATACATGACAAGATTGGAATATTATGAAGATAAATCAATTTCAAATTATATTAAAGGAATATTAAAGTTATCTTTCTTACTTGTGTCCTGTCACAAATCTCAGAAACATTAAATTGTAATCAAAATAATTCATAATAGTAGTTCACTTTACCACACAAGATAACTCGTAACCAGTTATTAAGAATGAATTTGTCGACAACCATGCAAAGCACACCATGTCACTGGCGGATCCAATGGGGCGGAGGGAGGGGCAAGGGGACTATGGCCCCAACACGCCTAAAATTGGCCTAAAATTGACACATTTCTTGATTTCAAAGAAAGCCTAAGCCGCTTTATTAAAGAAGGCTTAGTTTATATCACCTATCGATGTGTATGCAAGGGAAACCGATGAGTTTTAAAAATTGTGTGAGACTTTTAATATTGGCCCCCAACCAACATTTTGCACTTTTGGATCCACCCTTGCACCATGCTAGCTAAAAAGCTACGATATATTTTAGTTAGTTCGTGCATCCTATCCTTGCCTAATGCTGACGCGTATCCACCTAATCGGTCCATATTTGAAACATCGCTGGGTATTCCGTGTCAGAAGTTTGAGTGTCGATCATACTCAATGGCTCATTCCTTATCGGAACAACTATATTCAGAGACGCGGTGGATGACAACCCAGTTGCAGTGTTCAAGAGCTTGGTTCAGAGCGCAAACAAAAGACCGCGCCAAATCAGTGGCAGCAACAGCGTTCAGCGTCAGACATCGCTAATTCATCCACCGTGAAAATGTCTGAACATTAGCCGTTTTCACGAAGGAGTATTGCGCTGAAAAGATTCTGAGAAGTTTCTGAAAGGTTTTAAAAGGTTTTGGTATAAAAGTCTTGGTAGCCGTTTTCACGAAGGATTATTGCGCTAAAAAGTTTCTGAAAAGTTTCTGAGAAGTTTTGGTATAGAAGTCTTAACTCTTAGTATATTATACATTCCAAGAAATCAATTACTGATTTAGGCGATATTATCACTATTCAGTAGTTATGGAAACATGTATTGAGCTCATAACAAGTTTATGATACAAAATTTACCGTTTTTAAATAACATATGCGTCTAGAGTTCATTCGTTCAGTTTAGCATACCGTCATACTAGTTACTAAATCTGGCACATGGACAAAGCCAAGCCGCACAGTTCGGCCGCCAGGTTGGACCGGATTGGGCGAGTCCATTGCGGCCAATAGTGTCACACGCCACATCGAAACTTTAAAAACTTCAGAATAGTTCAGATAAATGTATCTGAACCATTCTGAAGTTTTGAAAAGTTTCGATCGGTGGAGATCACAACTGACCTATCAATACTTATCTTGCCAATTACCACCAAACCATAGGTGTCGATTTATATACTTGTTTGGGGGAGGGGCATCCCCCAATGTTGAGTTCGTCGCCCCCCCCCCCCAATGATGTGATCTTGCCCCCCCCCCCTCCCCCCCCCCCCCCCCCCCCAATACTTGCCACCCTTTGATTACTTGATATATAGGTACAGGCATAGGTGTCGATTTATATACCAGCTTTTGAAGTTGCCCTCACCCCCCCCCCCTTCCCTCAATGGTGAGTTCGGCCCCCAAAGGTGCTCCCCCAACCCTCTCTCTCCGAATGTTTTCTGGAGACTGGCGTGTATCCAAGGAGCCCGAAGGGCCAGCCTTCCAAATCGCCTGAATTCGGCCAGAAAATGGTTCTTTTAAATCACCTATTCATGCATACAAAAGCTAAATCCGATGATTTTGTTTTAGCATTGTGTGACTTTGGGCTTTGGCCCCTCCAAAGCAGCTTTTTTACTGTTCTGGCATAATGAAAACGAATATTCACGCCGAAGCGTAGAACCTTTGCCAAGCCTGGGAGGGCCCCATGCCGACCTGAGATGGCCGTTTACCACTTTGAAAGGACCCTCTATCGGTCTAAAAGGGCGCTTTTTACGGCCTAAGAGCTTTAAGTCGGTAAGAGAGGAACAATGAACATCCGCTTTTTTAGATGATCATCGATCGACCTGAGAGGGCCATCGTCCGGTCTGAGAGGCCCCTTGCCAGGTGTGGAAAGGCTTTACCTATATGCTATTCTGAGAAGGTCCTTACGAGGCCTGAGAGAAGGAGTCTGAGAGGGTCTTTGCAATACCTGAGAATTCCCTAGGCTTATCCAAGAGTCATTGTCAGGCCCGAGAGGGTCCTGTGCCAGTTTGAGATTTTGAGATTCTCGGCCATTCTGAAAGCCGTTGGTCGGTCGGAGGCTCGGCCAAAACTTTGGTTTGAAGCGCCGTCAGACACAAGGCCAAAACTCGTGAAGCTTTATTTTTGCGTTAAAAACTGATTTAAAACAAACTTGTTGTATCCAGGGGCGTCACCGACGGGGGTTTCGGGGTCCGGACCCCCCACTCTCAGAAGGTGGGTCGACTCTCCCCCCCCCCCCACACACACACACATACACACACACACACACACACTCACACACACACACACACACACACACACACACACACACACACACACACACACACACACACACACACACACACACACACACACACACACACACACACACACACACACACACACACACACACACACACACACACACACACACACACACACACACACACACACACACACACACACACACACACACACACACACACACACACACACACACACACACACACACACACACACACACACACACACACACACACACACACACACACACACACACACACACACACACACACACACACACACACACACACACACACACACACACACACACACACACACACACACACACACACACACACACACACACACACACACACACACACACACACACACACACACACACACACACACACACACACACACACACACACACACACACACACACACACACACACACACACACACACACACACACACACACACACACACACACACACACACACACACACACACACACACACACACACACACACACACACACACACACACACACACACACACACACACACACACACACACACACACACACACACACACACACACACACACACACACACACACACACACACACACACACACACACACACACACACACACACACACACACACACACACACACACACACACACACACACACACACACACACACACACACACACACACACACACACACACACACACACACACACACACACACACACACACACACACACACACACACACACACACACACACACACACACACACACACACACACACACACACACACACACACACACACACACACACACACACACACACACACACACACACACACACACACACACACACACACACACACACACACACACACACACACACACACACACACCACACACACACACACACACACACACACCACACACACACACACACACACACACACACACACACACACACACACACACACACACACACACACACACACACACACACACACACACACACACACACACACACACACACACACACACACACACACACACACACACACACACACACACACACACACACACACACACACACACACACACACACACACACACACACACACACACACACACACACACACACACACACACACACACACACACACACACACACACACACACACACACACACACACACACACACACACACACACACACACACACACACACACACACACACACACACACACACACACACACACACACACACACACACACACACACACACACACACACACACACACACACACACACACACACACACACACACACACACACACACACACACACACACACACACACACACACACACACACACACACACACACACACACACACACACACACACACACACACACACACACACACACACACACACACACACACACACACACACACACACACACACACACACACACACACACACACACACACACACACACACACACACACACACACACACACACACACACCACACACACACACACACACACACACACACACACACACACACACACACACACACACACACACACACACACACACACACACACACACACACACACACACACACACACACACACACACACACACACACACACACACACACACACACACACACACACACACACACACACACACACACACACACACACACACACACACACACACACACACACACACACACACACACACACACACACACACACACACACACACACACACACACACACACACACACACACACACACACACACACACACACACACACACACACACACACACACACACACACACACACACACACACACACACACACACACACACACACACACACACACACACACACACACACACACACACACACACACACACACACACACACACACACACACACACACACACACACACACACACACACACACACACACACACACACACACACACACACACACACACACACACACACACACACACACACACACACACACACACACACACACACACACACACACACACACACACACACACACACACACACACACACACACACACACACACACACACACACACACACACACACACACACACACACACACACACACACACACACACACACACACACACACACACACACACACACACACACACACACACACACACACACACACACACACACACACACACACACACACACACACACACACACACACACACACACACACACACACACACACACACACACACACACACACACACACACACACACACACACACACACACACACACACACACACACACACACACACACACACACACACACACACACACACACACACACACACACACACACACACACACACACACACACACACACACACACACACACACACACACACACACACACACACACACACACACACACACACACACACACACACACACACACACACACACACACACACACACACACACACACACACACACACACACACACACACACACACACACACACACACACACACACACACACACACACACACACACACACACACACACACACACACACACACACACACACACACACACACACACACACACACACACACACACACACACACACACACACACACACACACACACACACACACACACACACACACACACACACACACACACACACACACACACACACACACACACACACACACACACACACACACACACACACACACACACACACACACACACACACACACACACACACACACACACACACACACACACACACACACACACACACACACACACACACACACACACACACACACACACACACACACACACACACACACACACACACACACACACACACACACACACACACACACACACACACACACACACACACACACACACACACACACACACACACACACACACACACACACACACACACACACACACACACACACACACACACACACACACACACACACACACACACACACACACACACACACACACACACACACACACACACACACACACACACACACACACACACACACACACACACACACACACACACACACACACACACACACACACACACACACACACACACACACACACACACACACACACACACACACACACACACACACACACACACACACACACACACACACACACACACACACACACACACACACACACACACACACACACACACACACACACACACACACACACACACACACACACACACACATTTTTGCGGGGAAAATTAACAATTTATCGTAAAAATTGCTTTTGCAGGAATCAAAATCCAGCTATCCATAGTGAAAAACTGGTAAATTTCGCCCCGCTTCGCGGCATGACACAAGTTTCGCATTTGCTTATACAAATTTGGAAAATGGTAAAATGAATTCCATTAAGTGTCTGGCAGAGGCTCTCCTTGACGGTAATTGCTGGCCCCAGGGCCAGCAATTATCCTTCATAGAATATTATGTATATGTCACCCTTCATAAAACATTAACTTTCAAGCGGGCTAAACATGTAGGTGTAAGCTAAACATGTATGTTTAGCTAGTCTGACGAGTTCCGAAAAAGCCGAGGCGAACGCAAAGACGCGGACATCGGCACCCGGATGCTGCTCCAGTGGTGCCTAACTTGCTGGACCGAAGAGCTAATAGTGGGGATCAGGCCAGGACCATCTCCCCAAACCATCTCCCCAAACCATCTCCCCCCTCCCAGGCTCTTCCAGATCCGCAGGGACCATTTATGCGCGGAAAAGTTGTTCTGCCTCTTGCTGCTTGCAAAACCATTTGCACTGTTTCTTACCAGTTGCTTGTTACAGTTCGGTACATATGTATACAGTTATTATTATCATATGTACTATTGAACGCTGACTGCCACCGGCCATCGTGATTTACTATGCGAGGCTAATGTAGGTATATGAAAAACTACCTTCATTTCAATATTTGTAATCATTCCGAGATGTGAAACCAGGAAAAGGAGTTACCTGAGGCTTGGCTCCCACTCACGGTCTGGTTCCAATATTAAAATTGCGTTTTCCACGAACTAAAATTAAAATTTTCACGCCGCGATGGTCATCGTCATAACGAAGCCTTCGTCATCGTATTCGATTCGTCGTAACGCTGAATTGAATGAATAGCATTTATAGCTTATTATCCTCTTCAAGGCCCTTCCTTCCTATATTTCTGGGTTCCTTCCTATATTTCTGGGTTTTAGCAGGCAAACCAGTAAAAAATCGCGCCGCTTGGCGGCACTTAATAACAAGTGCCTACTATAACATGAAAATCCACATGAAAATGCTGCAAAGGCACATTTTACGTGTGGATATACGCAAAAAATGGGGTAATTTTTGTTCGTCAGTTAAGCCGACCCCCTCCCCCAACTCAAAAATTATCGGCGACGTTGAATGTAAGGAATATGTTGTACCTATTCATTACATTTTCTTTTACAATCATGAATTGTATTATTTTTGGCCGATTTCAGTCGTTTTGGTACAACCGTGACGCTGATATAGGTCCCTTGGACCCGTTTCTGTTCGCCCCCTACCCCCCTCCCCCAATCATTTTGAAATAAAATGGCACCGCTGCACCAAACCGCAATTTTGTCAACATATTATATTCTTACCAACATATTACAAAAGATCTGAGGGATATTTCAAGCCAAAAATCGCATGTAAAAGTTTGTAGTTAAGGAATGGATCGTCGAACTATGACTTCTATACCAAAACTTGTTAAAACTTTTCAGAAACTTTTCAGAATCTTTTCAGCGCAATAATCCTCCGTAAAAACGGCTATTATCTCACCTTCTTCCAAAGGGTCATACTCTGGTTCTCAGATCTTTTACATCATATAGACTGACTTGAATACTCGTGTCAACTTTATCAAACATCGTGGCCAGTCGGAATCGGTCAGCGTGTATCGAAGGACCCTATAGCTGTCCAGTGAATGATGTCGACGAAACGTTGTTGCAAAGGTCCCAACATCAGCAGGCACCAGTCGGAGTCCTCAGAGTCGCTCCATTGATCCTGTGTATTACATTTCAAAGTTAAATGTAGGCATGTAGGACAGTAGGCCGCCCGCATCCTGTTTCTTAAACCTCGCCCTGGTGGGGTCATTTTGACCCCCTCCCCCCCCCCCCCTCTGAGGTCTTTCAGAAATAGCGGACAAACGGCGACGCACAGCGTCGCTAAATTTGGCACAGCTATTAGGGAATCAATTACCCACATTTGGTGAAAATATTGACCCAAGATCATCTTTTTTTCCACTTTATCCGGCTTCCGCCGGTGGTGTATTTTAACATACATTCATACACATATACAAATTACACATGACACGGATCAGCTGTGTACTTTTTTAACATAGATAACACTTCAAAACATACAATCACCCACACAACATCAAACGCCTCATCAGCGGCATCGGCGGACCCCGCGCGCCGCGTGTGCGTGTGTGTGTGTGTGTGTGTATGTGTATGTGTATGTGTGTGTGTGTGTGTGTGTGTGTGTGTATGTGTATGTGTGTGTGTGTGTGTGTGTGTGTGTGTGTGTGTGTGTGTGTGTGTGTGTGTGTATGTGTGTGTGTGTGTATGTGTGTGTGTGTGTGTGTGTGTGTGTGTGTATGTGTATGTGTATGTGTATGTGTATGTGTATGTGTATGTGTATGTGTATGTGTATGTGTATGTGTATGTGTATGTGTATGTGTATGTGTATGTGTATGTGTATGTGTATGTGTATGTGTATGTGTATGTGTATGTGTATGTGTATGTGTGTGTGTGTGTGTGTATATGTGTGTTTCGTTGTAGGCGCATGAATCACACGCCCGGAAGCAGCACAGGCCCACCCCATAGTCACAACTGGTTGATGCAAACAAAGCATAGCACATGAATTAAATGAAATGAAAGCATGAGTGAAAAGTTAATAATTTTACTAACCCTTCACTCAAACACTTGCCTCAGCCGTTCCCATTTCTGCTCGAATTTATCTAAACTGCCTTTCGCTTTGGCAACGTAATATTCTTTTTTTATTTCGAGCTTTAGCGATTGCATCATGATTTGTATACTTGGTTGAGTTGACATTAATCGTGCTTTATGTATACAGGCCTTACATAATGATATTATAAGCGCTTCTAAGTTGGACGTTTCAACAAGGAAAAACCAGTTAAATGCATTTATATGTATTATGACTTGGTATGTTGTCCTTAAATGTGATAGTATCTCCTTAATGAACAGTTGAGTTTTGGGACAGTGCCAAAAGAGATGGCTAATGGTTTCAATAGCTGTTTCACAGAATGTACAGTTACTTGATTGTTTTATATGTATTGTTTTCAAATATTTATTAGTTGCGTAAATTCTATTTACTATTCGAAAATGAAGGTATAGAAGATAAGTGGAGGTCGTTGCAGCACTAACATTATCTAAACTTCCTTCCGTGTAATTACTTATATCTGCCACCCATTTTGCTCGCAGACGTTCGTTGGAATTGTTATTTTGTGTTGAAGCGTTCGAAATAAACGCATTATAAGCTTGCTTTGAGAACTTTTTGTTATTCAATACTAAGTTTATTTTATATGGTATGTTTGGTTTATTTATCAGCGTCTTGTCAATACTTCTACGTATATCCTGCGGCAGACTTCGCACTAAGGTTTCGTAGCATAAGAACGTCATACTAATTCCATACATATTTTCTACTTCTTGCTTGCAATAAATTGTTCCTGTGTTTGAGTTATATAAGTCTCCTATGAAGCGTAATCCTCGTTCGTTCCAACTTCTAACTATATTTGTTGAATATTTTGTCCAATCTGAAAACCATATTTTCTCAGATATAATTTCCTCGTTACATGGTTTATATTCGCGATTGAACTTTATCAAAGCATCGATGATATCTATATAGAAAGGGTTTGATAACTTGCTTTGTATCTGTTGCAACTTCCCACATCCGTACGTTAACAACAAATCGATGTCTGGAAGTTCCTGTGTAGCGAGTAGTGTCCAGTCGGCACGTGATGTTGCCAATCGTTTCAACCACGTCAGTTTCATACATTTGATAAATGACTCTATATGCACCATGTTTAAACCGTCTTTTGATTGGGTTTGTACTAGTTTAGTACGTTTTATCTTATCTTTTTTATGACCCCAAATGAATGCAAATAGAAGCCTCTCTAGTTCTTTTATACATTTACTTGAAGGGTTAGGAAGTGCGATGAATAAATGTACAAGTTTAGATAGTAACAAAGCCTTGACTATACATATTCTTCCAATTGTGTAAGGTTACGTCTTTTCCACTGTTCCAATTCGTTTTTTAATGCAGGCATTTTTAGTAGCATATTACGTTCCGTCACATTTGTACCGTTTCGGTCTATTTTTATCCCCAGAACTGTCAGCTCATCCACAAATTGTATGCTATGTGCTGTACTAATCTGATCTGCTAATGTCCCTACTGACATACCTGCGGTTTTTTCAAGGTTTATTTTCAAACCCGAGTGATTGCCGAAAGTGACTAGCTCCTTGACAGCTCCTGTGATTGAACGTTCAGTTCCGTCTACAAATATAATTGTATCGTCGGCGTATTGACCCAAGATCATCTTAGGTCAGGTCACCAGATTACGTCAAGTGACCTTACCTCCAAAAATGTTTGTGGTCGTGCTAAAGCCAGTGTTTGTCCGATATATTTGAAACTTACAGGATTTCATAAAGTCATAAGTACCTACAATTATTTTATCTCGGATTTGTTTTATATCGGTGACCTAAGGTCAGGTCAACTTCGTGACCTCCCCATTATTAGTCAATGGAAAACATACATATTCAGACCATATGCATTAGGTCAAGTCAATTATTTCAGGATCAGGATCATATTTTAGCTCATTATTGATGACCAATGTGCAATTGTTGCTCAGTGACCTCTGCAAGGTCATCTGAGGTCATATGAGGTCACCAGCACTTGTTTTCCAGTAACTTTTGATATAATAAAGATACAGACGTGCGAATGACACCACTGTGTTTGTGTCGTCAAGATGCATCGCCCCATATATACAAATATTTCCTATTCAGACAATATGCATTAGATCAACAGATTCAACAGTAATATGCAACAGATTAACCGCATTGCTCAGAAAGAGTGGTCATTTTTCACTGTACTAATGGTAAAGAAAAACAAATTATCGGTAGTATTGGTAAAGTGCATTTCATTTGCTTGTTTGCATTCACTCGGTAGTCGATTTATGCATTATTAGGAACGACGCAATCATCCAACTCTGCTTTAAGAGTCGCCTTAGTAAAAGCTACTACTAAATTGCACACCTAAATTAGACTGAAGAGTTTTAAGGCAATGCCTCGAAAGTGGCTATATGCCATGGCAATCCTGCTGCCTCTGACAAAGATGAATGTAGCCTCATCAAAGCATGCATATCCCAGGCGATCGAGTTCAGAGTTCAGTGAGCTTCGAAAGCGGTGCATAGCAATCGAATATAAGAGCTACACAGCTGTACAGTATAAAAATAGCACAACGATAGCAACAGCTCGTGCAGATAGGCGAATGTTCCTGGTTACTTGTCGACTAGCACAACTGTGCTCTTACGAGGAGATTATCCCCACGAGTCCCTTTGGAGATTAATCCTATTCCCTGCGGGGGCAGATTCTGCCCCCCCCCCCGATAGTTTTTCACATGCCGCTTCTAAACCGTTAGGCCTAGCGTCCTGAAACTTTGTGACTTTTCCCAAAATTGAATAGCGCGTGTTGTGTCAAACTTTTGAGAGAGAAAAAATCGGTCCAGCAGAGACGGTTCCAGGATCCTGTTTTGGGGAGGGTGTTACGAATGCGGTTTTGCGGCGCATAATTCCTTCGTGGTTTGCAATGCAATAAATGCGTCAGAAACAATTCCAATGCAATATGCATCATAGATACGGGGATTATACATATTTTTGGGGCAGAGGCGCACTCAGTATAAAAAATGGGAGGCGATACCCACCCTCAAATTAGGTCCAACTTCAAATTATTAAAATGATAAAAGCGTTACGCGCATGGTGCCCCCATGTCTTTTCCCTAGATCCGCCTATGCGCAATATATCAAATTTAACAAATTAAAGCATATAATGTCCACATGTGACGTTCATGACGTCCCAAACAATCACGAACAGCACATATTTTGTTTCAGAAAATCCACCCATTTTACATTCCCTGAATACGCTTGTGATTTTTAATTTTGCTTTTTGTCTTTTCATATATTAAAGACCAGTACATTTGAAGCTCAAAAACGTTTGGGTCATGAAAATCGGTCGAGCCACATGGCTGCAATAACCTTTCAAAAAACACCCAAAATGTTCGGATTTTTTGCCCCCTACCCCCCCCCCCCCCATTTTTGAACAAAACATAAATTTCGGGATCCAAAAAGAGAGATCTTGTCATGACGCATCGAATGACGCTTTCTCCATCGAAATCGACCGAGCGGTTCTCGCGATCTCTGGGGGGGCAGAATCTGCCCCTCCCCCCCCCCCCCCCCCCCATGTTAACGTAATTCTGGCCGCCCGCAGGGAATAGGGTTAATACTATTCCGACTTGTTCTTGTGACCCATACAACCACTTCGCTGTCATATAATACTCATCAATAAATCCCAGATGATTCAAATTATCGATGTCATCGATACGTTAGAGTTTGAAGTTTCTTCCAATTTTGCCGTAACTAAAGATGTTAAAGATGATTTGTATGTATCATTTGATCTTCAGATAGCTTTAACTAAGCTTAGTCTAAACAGTTGTTCTCATCGTCGGTTGCCACCTAATGATGACCAGAATGACCAGTTAGCCCATTCCCCATTGCGCATATCGCAGTTCTCGGTTTCAAGCTATGCGGTACAGCATACCTTCAGGCGATTACTACTAGTGCCATCTAGGGACAGGAATATAATACTTGTGTGCTGTTGCTCTTGTCTGAAGCAGTGGTTCCCAGGATATAACGACACGTAAAACGTAACACAGAACTGAACATCACTCAGCATTAATTGGTGTTGATGTTCTTTGCGATACTGTAGTGACAGAACACAGAAAATGGGATCGGCTCACTGCCTGGCTGACGCGGTACATCGACGACGCCTACCGATTAGCTTGCGCGCAGGCGGCGCAGACGGACCCCGGAGACGAGGAGGTGGAAACGGCAGACGATGAGCCCAAGCCTGGTTTTACGTGAGGGACACTCGCGTGACCTAGGTCACCCTGCACAAGGTGATAAAGGCTCAGGCATACATACTCTTCTACGAGCGGATAGTGTAGCGCGTAACTGTACAGGTTAGGTAGAATTATCGGACAGCGTCTGTGCCCACACAAAAAAAAATGATCTGTGCTATACATTGTCTGTACATTTGTACCATACATTTTGAAAATGGGATGGACGCCTTTGCATTGTGCTCTATCATCAATCCAATCAGCTATAGTTCCTCACTTTGCTGCTCAATCGTCATTGACTCATTACCCCCGCCTGATAGCTCCAGTACCCCAAGTGGGGTACCGGATAAGTACCCCCTATTTTAGAATCACTAGTCTACAGTGACTGATGATATACTGGATATTAGAGATGGCAAAAGCTGATATTTTGTTTGGACGCAGACCCGACCCGGTCCCAAAAGCTGAAAAATGGACCAAGTTATACCCCGGCGCGGACCCAACTAGCAAAATGTCATCTCGCAATTAATATTGACAAATATGCACTCTACAGTTAGTGCAAGTAAACTAACTCTTGTAATTGCAAACAGGGGCGGATACAGGGGGAAATGGGCAATTGCCCTCCTCCCCCCCCCCCCCCCCCAACGAAAAGTCGGGGGGCAAAGGCATGTTTTTGCCCCCCCCCCCCCCCCCCCCCCCCCCAAGTTGGAGTAAAAGTTGCAATTTTTATCTTTTCAAAATGCATTTGAGCTGCTTTTAGCAACATTTATTTATAACGATATGATATGCACTGCTGCAAATGTGTACGCCTGTTTCTACGTTTCGCTGTTATCAACGCTGGCATTCACTCTACTCACTGAAGGCTGAAATATCCCGATGCTGGCAATGTATTCGGATTGTGACCCTACGCTACGCACCATTGCTACACCACTGTTGTCGCTGTCGTTATATTTTTTTCATCAAATGCCAGTACGCAGGTATGGATTTACTGCATCTCTTATGGAGTGTATTGGAGTGTGCTGCATTGTCTTGTCCTCCCATCCTTTCCATATATAGCGATTTCCTTTCAGTACGAGCACGTTGTGGCGTACACAATCATAACAACCTACAACTCCGCAAGAATGTTTTGTCTTACCATTGTCAGTAGGATAATCAAACGGCCGCTGACGAGCCGTCTCCAAAGATGAATTTTGGATAGCCCCATTCGTAACGCGTTGGTTCTCCACAGCATGCGGACACGTGCATGACCGCCGGCCGTGACACAGCGCAGCTGCAGCCGGCTCTGATATTTTGTGACCCGCGCCCTTCAACCTGCTCCGTTCTCTCATCCTAAGTCGTTATGGGTATGTACCCCAGATGTACCCTACCAGCATGCACGGATGTTATAAATTGATGTTATTAAAGGGAATGTTTCACCTTTCTGAAAGTTGTCAAACATACGCTGGTTGTAGTCGAAATTATGAAGTAAGTGTGCTGAAAACGATGGTGATATTTTTTCCATCGTAAAGTTACTTAACTGTATAGAATTTGTTTTGGGGGGGGGATGATGACGTCATTATTGAGCTATAGAGTGCTATATAGAAAACCTGTACGCTGCTGAAATATGTCACAATCGTTTCAGACAGTTCTGGCGACTTAATACAAACATTGTGGAACTGTGTCTTCTACCGTACAGAACACAATTACGAGTGCAAGGAATTGCGATAGCTCAGTATGTATGTATAAAAAACAATCAATCCATAACTGAGACTTCAAACAACGCGAAAACTTCAACTTGGACCGCAACCTATCGCGTTGGCCATTGTTTACATCGTACTCGCCAAGGTTCGAGAAATGCAGGTCGGCTGACTTCCAGGACCAACAATCTTGAAGTGGCTGTCAGCCACTAGTCTAGACCCTATTTTGCTAATTCAAAATTCAATTACTTAAAAACAGATAAGTTTTAGGGAAAATGACCTTAATAATTTAGACATTTCAATAACGGCCAAAGATAATGGCTATCTCAGTTCAAAACCAATACAGAGGTGAAACATTCCCTTTAAAGCTGGAAATGTGCACTTTCTCGTTTTTCGACATTTTGCTTAAGAAGATCCTATCACATCCTTGCCAGATGCCACTGGATCAGCATGCATCTGGCTTGTGCACTTTACCAATTAACGCCTACCGTCACCAAACATATGGAAAGAGTGAAATTGGAACCTCAAACGCATTCACATTCAGCCATTTTTAGCACATCCAGCCGGGACAGTGAGACCAGTTGTGGTATGAAGAGTTTCATTCCAAATGCTTCGTTGAATATTTTACACAATTACATTCATATATACTTTCGCTGAGGATAACGTTTTAGCTCTGGTTGTATTTCGTATTTTCATAAAGATATTCCTAGCGTATATGTCCAGTGAAATATTCAGTTTTGTTAAAGGGCTAACGTTCTAATGATCATCGTTTTCACCTTCGAGCATCTGAATCACTTACGACCCTTGGTTCGACGTGGCAGTAAGTGGCATCCAGATCGCGGAGAGGCTATATCATATTCGTGATGGTAGCGTAGCTCCGTGTATGTGTTACAAGTCCGTCGTATTTTGATAATTTAGTGACTAAGCACTTAAAATTATGGTACGAATGCTAACGGGGCGTAATAGCCGAGTGGTTAAGACGTCTGGCTGTCAGGTGGAGAGCCCGGGTTTCGAATCACGGTAGAGCTATGGCCCCTGGGCGCTAATATGACCAATGTGTTCGCTGGCGCTCCATAAGAGTTGGCGACCAAGTGGGTCGTCAATTCTTTTATAAAAAATGGAAAGGATCGTACCAACGCTAAATGTATGACCGTATTTTCTGGAGGTGATATGTTATACGTTATGGTTATCCAGATCTGTTCACACGGTTCATTTGGTCGTCTTATGATGCTATTCCTATGTAACAGAAGTGAAATTAGGTTATAAACCTGACCCGATAAACAACAGGCTAGCGTTCTGCGCATTTGCCGCTCGTCGGTGCACGGAGAGCAGTGGCAAAACGATAACGGAGACGCCAAACGTCCTCGCTTGAAGCAGGCTCATTTCTACCTTTGGGTAAAGAAATAACACTTAAATTTCGATGTCTGTTTAATATCATCTTTGAAACTTGTGTTAGCATATTTCAGGTTGATAAAGTATTTTATATATGCTTAGGCGTTTTTACATCCTACCGTTTGTGTGGTGCCGTTATGACACGGCCGCCTCCAAAACAGGTGTTTGTCAGTAATCGGCTCTCGACGTCATGCTGTTCAAGCTATGTTTGTTTACATTATGAGTCTTTGCTACGAAATATGGGTATCTGAAGGCCAACCCCCCCCCCCCCCCCCCCCAACTGAGCGGCTGGATCCGCCCCTGGTTGCAAATACATACAATTCAGATTGGCCAACAGCACAAAGAAACCTGCGTATCAGTGTTCCTGTTTGCGTGAAACCAGCATGAAATATAAGTTGGACCCAGTCTGTCCTGGTATCATTTGGCGGGACCCAGTCTGGGACCAACTGGGTCCAGACTGGGTCCAGAGCCCGGGTCCTCGGGTCCACGTTTTGCCACCTCTACCGGACATTGTCCAAAGGTCAATGCACATTACAAACATACCTGCTTATCATGTATCGTGCATGGCAAGTTCAGCGTCTTCTGCCAAGTTTTACTAACTCCGGCACTGAGCGCTCTGCTCACATCAGCGGAAATGGCTTTAGTTGAAATGTCAAAATGTCAAACACCTGAGCGGAAAAGTCTTAGCCTTTTCATGGAAGCTGCACCCACGAGGGTAGTCGAGATTGTCACAAGCCAGCCAGCGCAGTTCTCATCGGTGGTATACAGAGGTAGTTCGGTGCTGTAGCTGCCTTAGAGAAGGTATGTGATGCTATGAAAGGTATCTGTCTTCCTTCGTCCCATTTTTCCTCACACAGACTGACTGATTGGCAGCTTTTCATACTTTCTAAATACACTATTAATTCTGGTAATTGGTTTTGTTTTTCCCGCTATATGTTCCACGTTTCTTTTAAAAGACGCATTATTTTACAGTTTGGTGACACATCTGAAGTAATGATACGGCATGGAATCCTCATCTTCCGCGGGGTATCATATTCTCATATTCTCAGCAGGGCATCAGTTTTCTTTGTCGGAAGCCATCTGAGCCGAGGGTGCACTGAACCTCAACAGGCTCCGTTTGGGATAGATGAATGGGACACCGGCCATGACGAATTGCCGCCCTGAATTTGACCTCCGCTGAAATGTCCGGCCGCGCCGAATATTTATATAACTGTCCACCGTGGAGATGGAGTTCGATCCGCGGACGGCTCGGCCAATACCAGCACCGGAGACCTGATACAGAATGAGGCCTCCTTTCCGTAATTCTGAATACCATTTGAGTTGGGCAAGGTAGGTTAACATAGGTTAACATATTATGGTTATTGATGCACCTTGCTGTTTAGTTAGTTTTAGATAGACGCTGACACACAGAGGATTGAGTGGGATGAAATGCAAACTAGAAACCACCAAAATGTGAAGTAAATCCGAGATTAATTTAATAACACGGGTCCGAAATCTGACATTAATCATCCAGTTCAACTGTTATCAAATGCTAATGGACAGTTGGACACGGCATGAAATCGTAATGATCTCTTCCCAGAATTCTGCACACACTTACGAATGGATATGTGAGCTTATGAGTCACACCATAAGGATTCATTCTAACGGCAGAATCTCTCATTCTCACAACGCTTCGCTGAGCTCTGTCCATCAGTTTATTACATTGTTTTGTTCCAGCTATGTTGATTGCTTCTGAAGCTTAATGTCCTTGTTGACGGAATAACTTCATATAAGCTAAGAGGCTTTCGCAACAAACCATTTCCACCTGCTCTGTTTCCGCTTTTCAAGTTTAATTATGGCATTGCTTTCTTCAACGCTTCGCTTATAAAGGCCATGTTTACCATTGTTTAGATAGATGACTTGGGTGAAGACTCGAGTGCCCTGGACATTGAAAACATCATGAAGTATGATGAGCCATTGGCGATCTGAAAAAGGCAAGTTAAGGTGATATTCGAAACACATCGACAAAGTACTTGATCCCTGCATTTGAACCATTAATTGTTTTAAATACTCAAAATATCCATTTATATTCCTTTGTTACGCAGCCCAAAGAACGCCTTGGATTGTTCCGCATCCTCCACAATATCTAACTGCAACACCATAGTAGATAACACAGCAGCAAATCCCATGAAATACAGATGATGCTAAAATTAACCATCTTATTGCATTGTTTTGCCGTTTCTCTCACACCGTAATAATCTAGACGTGTGGAGACTCATCACTCCGCTAATCAGTGAAAGTCTTCGGCTCGGCCCACCCCTCATCCCAGTCCCCGTGAACGCTGGCCAGTGCCGCGCCCATCGCCTCCTCCTGTTCCGCCTGCTCTCCCGACTTGTACGTCACCGCGTACGACGTGAAGAAGCTCTCGGCGAACTCCATGACGTCCTCCGGCTTCCAGACGAGCACCGCCTGCAGGAAGTCAGCCAGCAGCCGCCGTACGTCCGGATTTTCACGGAGGTAGCGCTCAAACAGCGCTCGCAGCTCAAGCTTCCGGTCGGTGAAGACCGAGACGAGCTGCAGGTCGAGCTGCCAGTCGAGCGGCGGTCTCTCGCGGAGGAGCTGCAGCGCCTCCACGCGCACCGGCCATGCGTGCACCGCTTGCGCGACTAGCGTTCCCTCTGGCGTCAGATGCGTGAAGCTCTCGTTCTCGTCGCCGCCGCGAGAGAGCGTCTTGGCGAGGCGTACGCATCGGAGCGCTCCGGCAGCGGTCAGAGGTCGCCAGCCTTGGTGCTCCAACGAGAACGGATAGGACCGCCCATTGATCTCCAACGCTGTACCGTGTACTGTCTCCTGATGATCCCTCACCGCCATCAGCCGCTGCAGTACCACTAGCGCCCCCTCCGAGTACAGGAACCTCATCTTGGCGCGGTTGAGCCGGTAGAGGCGCTCGACCGGCTCGTGGCCTGTGGCGCCTTGTCGCGTCTGAACGGCGAACTGGTGCCGCTCGCGGACCAGGTGAAGATGGCGCCACTGTTGCCGGTCCGGCCACGTGGCCGTCTGCTTCCAGTGCTGCTGGATCGTCTGGAGGTCCCGCTCGACCACGGCCATCAGCTCGGAGGTGACTTCGGCGCCGTCCAGCCTGTAGTTTCGGTGAACTAATACGGTGAAGGTCGGCTCGCCGTCTGTCTCCGATTCCTCCACCGACATCACCTGGAAGCGGAATAAGGGGCGAAAATATTGGTGCGTCTATGATGGTATTCGTATGTTCATCGTTATCTACGTGATACCAGGCAACTATGTGTAAACTTGCTGTAAACTGCTGTAAACTTGTGCCAGAAGTGAAATATCCTTCCGAACAAAACAACACTTGGTTGCGGTGTCCATTAAGTATAATCTCCTCCGGCTGACGTCTAGTTCCGGCCTGTCTCTGAGTGGCACAAAGTTGCCGCCAAAATACGCACGTTCCTGAGAAATGTAAACAGAAAGGAGAGAAGCCGACTGACCTGAAAGCCGATGGGTGCGGCACCCGGCGGCGGCCGACGCAGGCCATGTACGGCTAGTCGCTCCTGGAAGCTGACCCGACTCCAGTCGATCTGTTCAGGGCCCTCCAAGAAGGAGACAGCAGTCGCTGCTAGATTCATCGTGGCGCTAGGTGGGGGCAGCACTGGCGCTAAAGCTGGACGCTTGGCTTTTTGTTCACGGTGACCTTAACTTGAGTTTGTTGTCTATTTTTGCTCCAGTTTCAAACCGTTTCTCTGTTGGGGAAGACTTGATAGGTGCTCGTGCAGGTTTTTGTTCATCAGACGACATTGCTAATTTAGCTTAATCATATTTTTACTGCTGTAAGGATGCCAAGCTATAAGTGACGAAACTGATTTGACGCCACATCACTTTCCTTAAACCCTGTTGAACGAAATATCCCGTAAAAGAAGAAACTCGTCGTAAAAGTGTGGGTTTATGGCGTCTGCACCTCCGTTTTACAACCGTCGAGTTATCTGCGACGCTGTTTTTCCTCGGGAATATATATCCATGAACGCAATAGGGCATTCTCGAACAGTTCCTTAAAAAGCCTACGGAATTCGCAACGCTTGCAGTTACGTGTGTAGTCTGGATTCGATCGCAAGGACAATCGAAAAACTCTGCTTTGCTGATGTTTATTCTGGCGTGTATTATACCTACCTCGCCAAACCGTTGCGGCATGGGTGTCGTTTTCTATAGGCCTGGTAGGGCCAGGGTCCTACCAATAATGTCACATTGTAACATTAGGTCTATGGCGTTGCATGGTAAGAATGACCTTAAAATTTATAAAGTTAGCATTGGGGACCTACCGATCATTTTCGGAAAACGACGCCCCTGCGTTGCGGTATAACGCCGGCTAGATCATACCGGGAATCCGCGGGGCAATCCAATATCAATCACTGGCATCGCGGACAGTGGGCACTGAGCATGCTGCTACGCCAGCTTGCCGCCTGATTAATTCGTGTGTCGACTGGGTTGTAAAAACTAAAAGTGACCTGTGTAAACGCCGTACGAAGTACTCGTACCTACGTCCTCAATAGATGGACGTGCTCACTGATCTCCACTTTCCATAGAAAACTGACATGAATGTTCCCTCTGCCAGCAGACTACATGCGAGGCCTGCTGATGCCCGGACCGCCTGCTGACTCCTGTACAGAGGTATGCGACCACGATGGCGGCATCCCCATCGTGCGCGTGCGCAGCGCGGCCGAGACAGAAGCGGCGCACGACCTGCTGCAGCTGGCCATGTCGGCGCCGGCTCCCTCGGACAGCCCCGGCCTGGAGCAGACGTACGTCATCTACACGGGCGCGCCGCCTTTCTCTGGGTACGAGGCCGACTCGCGAGGCGAAGACGACTCGGCGAGCAGCAGCGGCGACAGCGTCGGCGCCGGGCACGTGGCGCTACACGACACGCGCCATGGGCCGCGACACGTGTGCTCCGAGTGCGGCAAGACGTACGCCACGTCGTCGAACCTGTCGCGCCACAAGCAGACGCACCGCAGCATCGACTCGCAGGGCGCCAAGAAGTGTGTCACCTGCGGCAAGGCCTACGTCAGCATGCCGGCGCTGGCGATGCACTTGCTGACGCACCAGCTGTCGCACAAGTGTCACGTCTGCGGCAAGACGTTCTCGCGGCCATGGCTACTGCAGGGCCACCTGCGCTCGCACACCGGCGAGAAGCCCTACGGCTGCGCGCACTGCGGCAAATCGTTCGCCGACCGGTCCAACCTCAGGGCTCACGTGCAGACCCACTCGTCCATGAAGACCTTCGCCTGCAATCAGTGCAATAAGTCGTTCGCGCTGAAGTCGTACCTGAACAAACACCGAGAGTCCTCCTGCACTCGGCGGTAGACTCCGTTCAGGACGCGTCCCTCTCTTCTGGGCCCTCTGGGCCCTCCGGGACCGCTGTTGGCGAGGGTTTTCTCCACTTGGAACAACCCTGCTGGGATTCACACCGAGCAGACAGCAAAACAGCCTCCGAGTGGGCCATTGCAGTAAACTGCTCCTGGGCCCCAGGGAGGCGGCTATACAGCGCGCTGCCGTCGATCGTTCACTTCGAGACGCCGCCGCATCAGCCGCAGCGGCGTCGCATCAGTCGCAGCGGCGCCATTTTGTATACCGGGGCCGAGCCGCCTGCGTGAGGGGCGCTCGTCGGCCGCCGGTACTTAGTCCATTACGATGGAACTGGCCAGCTAGGTCGGACTTAGCACCGTTCACGCTTCAATCCGTCTGAAGTGAGGCGGAGCTTGCTTTTTTCTAGAATGTATCGTATTTTTACTATCCGCAACATTTTTAGAGTGTTTGCTCGGCCACGTTGTCCGGTTACCTCTTGATCCAAGGTCCTCACCCATGATCGACTCAGCTGACCACAGTTATTCGAGGAGGCTAGTCAATAAGTCAACGCAATACTGAGCGCCGCGTTAGCAGTCGGAGGCAGGACGCTCGCTAGTCAGCTTTGGTCCCGGCGAGTCTGACCGCGAGACAAAACGCAGCTATAATAGACAGCAATAATTGGTGTGGAGCCATCAGTGCGTCTAGCTCAATCGGTGTTTAGATATAGCTATTTTTATAAAGGATACTTGTGTTCGGTGTAGTTTGATGGTTTCGTCATTACATAGCAAAACATATGTGACATGCTACGTTATTGATGCCTGAGTTACTTGAGGCGGATTGATTTGTGTACAATGTTCATACGCTGTGGTGTAGGAGTACGCTGTGGTGTTCATACGCTGTGGTGTAGGAGTACGCTGTGGTGTTCATACGCTATGGTGTAGGAGTACGCTGTAGTGTTCATACGCTGTGGTGTAGGAGTACGCTGTGGTGTTCATACGCTGTGCTGTAGGATATAAGGCGAGTTCGATTTGGTATAAGTGAGCAGTCGAGTCCATGTTGAAACAAACACTGGTAGCAGGTGTGAACCGGTGGTAGGATTTTGCTGTGTCTCAACTGAGTGGCCAAAAGACACGATTGGTAGGTGATTGTTAAATTCTCAGTAACGTTCATATCGAGGAAAATATGATGGCGTTCATATCGAGAAGTTGTGATCGTTTTGCGAAATATTTTATATTTATGATGTGTTCGATGTAATAGGCCCAAACATGTAGCATTATTGCTACTTGTCAAGCATATGAATTTGCAGGATATTAACGTATTCGCCGATCAAATGATAAAACTTCATCTTAACTATTTTTCGGTACCAACTTTAAGATATCTAAGATACACATGTGACAGATCGTAGGATATGTTAACAACAATAACAGGCGTGGGAAATAAGTGGTCAAAGAGTGCACGCACAAACGTTTCGGAACTGATTGGTCTTGCCTCATAAAAGCATGCGGAGAGAATCAATGCAACATTTAGCACGATCACTTAACTTTTCAAGACTTCCCTACGTCTATAGAAGCAATAATAGGATATTGCATCGGCGTCCAGAACAACACGGAACATCCAGCAACTGTCTGACCAGTCAATTAGTCAATACCACGTGCCTGTGTTCCCCCATCCATAAACGTACCTTATTTACAACGAATTGAGATCTTCGATAACAGTGTAGAAACGAACCATCGAATTTATGTATTTTATTCTGATGTGCATTTAAATATGTTCTTATTAGAGATAAGGAAATATGCTATGAGTGCGCATCGATTCGATCATTGATTATGTACAGCTTAATCAGCACCATGTTTAACTGATCTCTGGACGATGGACGTTATCATTGACAGTACTTACAATTTGCGTCGACGCTATTTAAGATTGCCAGCGTAATTTATATTGTATCGGTTTGTCGTGTGTGTGACCTGTGTTCGATCTCAATGCTATATTTTGCCGATCTTAACGTACAATTTCCAGGCGATTTGAAACAATGTGAGCGGAAAAAGTGCTTTCAAAAATAGATAACTGTTCTACATGTTTTAGTTGAAATGAAATTATTTTGCCTATTTTGCTGGTCATGTTACCCTGTTTTATGTTTTGCCAATGTTTATTGAACCATGTTTTATTCTTTCGATATATTGGTCTCTGGAAAGGTTCCGGTCAAGTTGCAACTCTACCATCATATTTTACTGATATCTTCATGTCCTGTTAGCGTCCAATGCCGTGTATTATGGATTATTGCCACAATACCGTTTCCTTGGCAGATTACAAATGTATGCTGAATTTTGTATTGGATGAACAATATGACAATCTGCTTGATTCTATAATCAGGCTATATTATTTTTGAGATGTAATGGAAATATATGGTGACATTTAACTACGAGTGATAAAATTCCCGATTAAATATCTCATGTTTTATCATAGTTGCTTTTACCACCTTTCTCAGATTTCAAACTAGGGTTTGCGTATACATTATTTAGCGATGATTTTTAATTCGTCTTTAGACCTGATCGCGATGTTGTGCTTCAACAAAACGTATATATGAGAATGATGTGTGTTTATATATTATATATATATATATATATATATATATATATATATATATATATATATATATATATATATATATATATATATATATATATATATCTATATATATATATATATATATATATATATATATATATATATATATATATATATATATATATATATATATATATATATATATATATATATATATTGACAAAAAAGAAATGCTGATATTAACAATATAATATGCCATATTGAAAATTTTCTCGAACGTAAATTACACAATTGTAATCAAGAGTGTTGACAAGTCCAGCCAAACCAGGAAGACATGGACCTACGTTCGGTCAACTTTCCAATAATATCCCTTTCATTGATATTCTCTCCCTTCTTCTTAACGAATTGGAACACAACGAAACACTTATTCAATGACTCTTTACATATTTGCCATTGACATGCCATATCCTGAACATTCACTCGTGCATGAGCTAGTCGTTTGTTTATCATCTATCTTTAGCACAATTTGGTCCATTTTTTTTTCGTGACCAATATCCCGTTTTGAGTGTTCGCTTTATTGATATGATGAATGAGGCAATAAATTGCACTTCGACATCCTGAAAGCAATATTTGGTATATCGCACAGCGTGATATGTATATCATTATCTATATCCGGGATATCATGATCTGCTTGATATCATTTCTTATTGTTTTTCTGTGTATGATGCCGTCACACACCTAAAGAAGCGCAAGTCATATAATTAAGTCATTTTATGTTTGGTGTGTGCTCGAAAGACTTCAAGCAATGCTACTTACCATACTGATCTTCTGCTCTCAAACTACTGTCCTAACATACTATGGACTTACACTTACGCTACCTAACATACTCTTCTAACATACTATGGACTTACACTTACGCTACCTAACATACTCTTCTAACATACTATGGACTTACACTTACGCTACCTAACATACTCTTCTAACATACTATGGACTTACACTTACGCTACCTAACATACTCTTCTAACATACTATGGACTTACACTTACGCTACCTAACATACTCTTCTAACATACTATGGACTTACACTTACGCTACCTAACATACTCTTCTAACATACTATGGACTTACACTTACGCTACCTAACATACTCTTCTAACATACTATGGACTTACACTTACGCTACCTAACATACTCTTCTAACATACTATGGACTTACACTTACGCTACCTAACATACTCTTCTAACATACTATGGACTTACACTTACGCTACCTAACATACTCTTCTAACATACTATGGACTTACGCTGATTTGTGTTGTTTGCTATTTGCGAATGCTCTGGTCCAGTTCATGTCCATGGTCCACGTTTGTGTTCAAACATGTCGAAACCGATGCCTGCCGAAACTTATGTCGGTTTGTATCACACTGCGGATCAATAAACGCTGGTTTCTAATTCAAACTTTTCTTCTTCTGCTGTGAGCTGTTATGATGTAAACGGCAAATAAATTCCGTTTGTGTCCTCTGAATGCAAACATTGGTCTCTTTCGGCTATCAGGTAAGTCCAACGAAGGAAGAATCTCTGATAGTTCACTCTGTCCATCTCTATACCTCTCTCAACAGATCATAAAATAAGGGGTTATTACCCCACTTGTGGTAGTGCAGCCTTCGGGCGGGGGTAAGGGCACGACTGAGCTGCGTTTAAACTTGTATCTGATTCTTTGGATGATGGCGCACAGTGCAGATACACCTGTCCCGTTTATGTTTCACTGCCGTCACTCACATCATCGCAAAAAAAAACATCACATTTAATTAGTGCTAAAAGATGCTAATGCCAATTCTCCGATCAACTACCACTTGGCGTCACCAGTAGTTAAATATCAGGTCACCATAGGTCCCTTGTACCTGGGCTCGAACCCGGTGCCAACAGATTATAAGGTTATCCCTCGGTCACGGGGACAGCAATGATGTCTACTTATTTTCCCGTCCCTAGATGTCACCAGTAGTAAACGCCTGAAGTTATGCTGTACCGCATAGCTTGAAGCCGAGATCTGCGGTCCGAGCAACGGGGGAGGGGGAAATGAGTAATTTTCGTCATCAAAAATGAGTAACTATACCCAGGTCATGACGCTGAGAGAGACTCACTGGTCTTTACTAATTGAAAGGCTAATACAAGTAAAAGGACAGACATCTGCTTTATGATTTCGCGACCTACCCATGGAATCTATCCAATTTGCCACTACTTCACATTGACACACTCGCATCTCGATATCAGTGCACACCAAACTGAAACCATTTATTGTCATATGCTTCACATTACAATGTCTGAAAACCCCAGATAAATTTGCTGCCTATGTTTCATAATATGACCTTACACAAGAACCCACTTTTGTATTGATCACACATTTCTGCTGGTACAAGAAGTCTTCACAAAAACAGTGATGATGCACATAATCCTCCGTCATCTGCATATTATTCTGTTCTGATATATGCAGCGGCGCGGCGCGGTGGTTGGCTCCGTGCCTTACCCTGACCGAGGCAGCGGGCCGGAGGTCCCCCCCCCCCCCCCCCCTCCAACTCCAGCGTCCCTACCCATCTCGCCGCGCCGCCGCCACCGTATACCGGAAGTCACCGCAGCGGCGGCGGCTGGCGGGACCGGAAGGCGTCACTTCCGGAGCCGGCGGAGGCTGCAACAGATCTGGCCGACATCCGGCGTCCGTCCCTGCCGCCGCCCGGTCAGAGTCGCCAGCTGTCCGCTGAGAGGAGGTCGCCACACGACAGACGGGGATAGGTAAAATGTAACAGCACAAAAACATGTATTGTTATCACCTCTGATAAGGTCGAGGTGCATGCAACGAAGTGCCTGACATGGTCTTTACCAAAAAAAAACATTGATCTAAATACACATAGTATAAGACAAATGATAGTTGGTAAAACGATAAGAGGGACATCTTGTGCATCATTGCATCGGACATTGATGCGCGCTGCAAAGCAGGCGACGATAGCCACGCGCTCGTTACCATCCTGACAACTCTGGGGGCGGCACCCTGAGCTCCCGAATATTTATAAAACAATCAATATATAATATCTAGCGTCATTTACCGCCTACCAATTATATTAAGTACTACCTGGTAACAAAATGGTAACATTACCATATTCTTCACACAGGGATGGCGTCAGCGTTAACTCCATCTAGCTTGCGGCGAAAAATACTACCGCTAAAAGGCAGCTGCAGCATCGCATGTCGCTATAGGAGCCATTCGCCGTGGTTGGATAGGGCGGGCGTTAGGTGTTCGTGTGGCAGCTGGTCGGGTCATTGGGTCCGGTCTGACATTTCTGGAGCGGTCGGTGTGTCGCGCGCGACCCGGGTCGTCAGAACAGCCATGCACCGCACGCCATTATACAGAATGAGCGCCGCCGCTCCGAAATCGCGCTGCAGGTGAGTCCCTGATATCGCCGAGACGGTACCGGGTGCACCCATAACACGGCGAGGGCGGCGGGCAGAGGGCAGAGGGCAGAGGGCAGAGGACAGAGAGCAGAGGGCAGAGGGCAGAGGACAGAGGGCAGAGGGCAGAGGGCAGAGGGCAGAGGGCAGAGGGCAGAGGGCAGAGGGCAGAGGGCAGAGGGCAGAGGGCAGAGGGCAGAGGGCAGAGGGCAGAGGGCAGAGGGCAGAGGGCAGAGGGCAGAGGGCAGAGGGCAGAGGGCAGAGGGCAGAGGGCAGAGGGAAGAGGGCAGAGGGCAGAGGGCAGAGGGCAGAGGGCAGAGGGCAGAGGGAAGAGGGCAGAGGGCAGAGGGCAGAGGGCAGAGGGCAGAGGGCAGAGGGCAGAGGGCAGAGGGCAGAGGGCAGAGGGCAGAGGGCAGAGGGCAGAGGGCAGAGGGCAGAGGGCAGAGGGCAGAGGGCAGAGGGCAGAGGGCAGAGGGCAGAGGGCAGAGGGCAGAGGGCAGAGGGCAGAGGGCAGAGGGCAGAGGGCAGAGGGCGATGGAAACTGGCTACACGACTACATAAAGTTTTTTCTCTCTCTGAAAAAGAACATAGAAGAGCAGAACATAAACAGAACATAAAAAGTCAAAAGAACATAAACCGAAAGCCTCCGAGGATGCAGGTCCAAAGTTTCCGGTTAATTTATGCAGATTTGAGTTCATATGAAAGGATGTCTTTCAGTGATGGTACTCAAGAATGTCACTTGGCCCAATTGGTCAGTACCAAATCCCAATTGACCTGCCGGTACCGAGCATAGCGAGTTGGCCGGCCAGCTATTAAACTATATAGGAGGCAGTCTTTGGGGCATTTAAATCAGCATTCGACTATCGGCAAACAGCGAGACTGCAGATGCCTGTGTAACATTGTAATACAGAAAGGACGATGCCAGGTCACACACATGCTTTCGTTTAACACGTGCAGTGGAGAGGGGTATGCCACTAATACGCAGTGGATGGGGGAGGGGGCACTTCAGTGCCCCCTCCCCCCCCCCAAGATCTCCGAAAGTATGAGAGCTGGAACAATCAAACTTACGAGATAGGTAGGTACTATAATGTCCTACATTTTCTCAAATTGTATTGACCTTCTGTCAATATCTTCAAGGTCAAACAAGGTCACGAAGGTCAAATCTGGCCAAATGTCATTAGTTTGGTAATTTGACCTATGTGACGTCAAAGCTCACCAACAATGTGTCAAAAGTTATTTTCGGAGATGAACATTGACATTGCCTACCGAATGGCGTTTGAATCATCCCGATCCGACTGTTGGTTCCGAAGATATCGCTTTCCCACCTCGATTCTGGTGCCATCTTGGACTGAAAATCCATATTACTCAAAAATGTATCTACAGATTTTCTTCTTTTTTTCTCGTCAAACGATCCTCTATTGAGTTGGCGTTAATTTCTCGTAAACAAAACCGTCCTGCTCCGCATCGTTTGTGGGCTATTCACGAAAAACATGTGGGGGGGGCACAAAAGTGCCCCCCCCCCCCCCCCTCCTCCACTGCGCGTGTTAAACGGTAAACAGTATCTATATTGTTGATCAGGGCTGCGGAGTCGACATAATTTGAGCAACTCCGACTCTGACTCAGACTCCGGACAGAAAAAATCGACTCCGACTCCGACTCCAACTCCGACTCCGGCATATATCCGTTCTCCAACCGCATGCTAGAAAGCAATATCTGCAACGCCATCTATTTTATCCGTTTGTCTTTATTCTTAATAGTATGGAGAGCAATGCTACGCCGCCCGAGCACGGGCGTGGCGTGCCGGCCGCGCGTTCAGCCCAGTCGCGCTCGCCTGCAGGCGACGGAACTCGCGAAACGGGCACCGAGCGGCGAGCGCTGCCAGCCGCCGCCGGCCTAGCTCGCAGCAGCTGGGCTTCAGCCCCAGCTCGTCCCAGCAAGTCTTCGCTGGAGCCGCTGCTGCTCCTGGATCTTGCGCTGTCTTACCGCTGGCCAGTCAGTGCGCTGCTCTCCGCGGCCTCGCCTCCGGCAACCAAGTCTACCAGTCAGGGGTGTGGATTTCCAAAAATCCTTGGTGTGATCAAGGGCGGATGTAAAGGGGTATTGTGGCATGCGAGTAACACGATGCCCGACTGAAATCGACCGAAAATTAGTATCTTTTCTTATTTGTAAGGAAACCTAAACAACGTTTACAAAGTCAAGGTTGTTTTAAACATATTTAAATACACAAGCGAGCTAGATCCTTTGTGGTCGTGCCACACAGCCACTGGCCACAGTGTTTGCCTGAACACTTGAAACTCACAGGACGTAATCAAGCCATAGATACCTACGGTCAGGGCTGCGGAGTCGACATAATTTTAGCAACACCGTCTCCGACTTCGACTCCGGCCTGAAAAAAGTCGACTCCGACTCCGACTCCGACTCCAACTCCGACTCCGGCCTATATCCGTTCTCCAACTGCATGCTAAGCAATATCTGCAATGCTATCTATTTGTGTCCGTTTGTTTTTATTTTTAACAGTATGGAGAACAATGCTACGCCGCCCGAGCACGGGCGCGGCGTGCCGGCCGCGCGTCCAGCCCAGTCGCGCTCGCCTGCAGGCGGCGGAATAAAATTAAGATAAGAACGTGAGACCGGCACCACTGTGTATGTCACTTCCAGACGCGTCCGAAATTGCGCAGCAAGACATATCTGGTTCACCACATGACCTTAAGTTACCTTGACCTGCGGTCAAATTTTGAATTTGACTTATGTAACCTGGTCACCATGGTATGATTCAAATATCCTTGACGAAACGAGCACGATGACGTTAAAATGGGTGCCGTGTGACCATATGTGTCGGTGCGTCCAAAACCCCAATCATCATCAGATGAAGTTAAAATGATTGCCCTATCTTCATCAGGCGGAAATCTACCACCAAATGAGTAAACGGTGGGTTTCATTTTCCACTAATTTTCTTTCGAAAAGGTGTGTAAACTGTAAAGATAATATCCCTAGGCAGATGACTATTATACCGACCAAAGTAATCGCCAATTGTCAAAAAGTCGACTCCGACTCCAGACCGGAGTCGGAGTCGATAAGATTTTAGCGACTCCGACTCCGACCAAAACTGCCGACTCCGACTGACTTTTGTATTTGCATTTGTATCGAAACTTTAGAAACGGAGTAATGCCTGCCGTCTGTCGATGTATTCATAACATTTAACGTGACAACGTTTACATATCCATGTCCGGCCAAAGTCAATGCTCCTTTTCAGCACTGCACGTGAAACATTAAGGAGCCGTGGTTGGCATAGATCGGTAGCTATGTTCCAACAGAATTTCCCGTACGTGACCTTTACCGAGCCATTGCCAACACCTGCCCTTTGATCTAGCAAGGCACGTGTGCTTTATTAGTTATGTACATGCATACATCACATACATATACATATACACATACACATCATATACACATACATCCACATGCACAATAAAAGGAATTAAAAGCTAAATCTGGAGGTTCTATTAACATCTACAGGTTGACAATATGTTGACACAGCAGATTATTGGCTCTGGCTAATTAATCAGCGTCTGCTGGTGCTGCAGCACAAAGCAGACACCTCATTACCACGCAGAAGCCGCAATCACTTCATGTGAGGCATCTGCTTGTCTCGCTGTCAAAACATGCATCAATAAATCAGCAGTGAATCGCCTCCTCGCCCCATTACTCTTCGTCGTCCTCAGTCAGTTTCGAAACGGCGAGCTCAGTCATCGCGCCAAACGTCGATTTTCGACAAACACCGCACCACACCACGCGACGCCATTCCACAAACAGGGAACAAACAAGTGTCCGCCATCGTTTCGGCCGCCTGGCGTCGGCACCACCGTGAATTTTAGCGTCCAGCTGCGGCGCCGCCATGCCGGACTGTTTTTTTCTTTTTTCGCTGGCCCCGCCACCATTAATACGGTGGCGGGGCCGGCATGTCATGCATACAGTTTCGCTTTCTCGATTTCACGATCCACCAAGTGAAATGATTGTCTCGGCTGTTTACCCGGCCTTCTGCGCGTCGCGTCGGGAGCACGCTCCCTTCCGCAGCCAACGCTCCCCAGTCTCGCCGGGAGCTCCTCCCCTGCGGCCGAGCCAAGAACAAGCTAGGGCAGCTAGGGCAGCCGACGACAGCCTGAAACAAACAGGTCCGTCGATGTATTTGTGCCGTAAAATTAGGAACTGTCACACTTCTTTTAAAACAAAGTATTTGGTGGGTTTACTAGGTCTTTATTTGGTTGGTCTACTAGGTCTGTATTTGGTTGGCCTACTTAGCTTGCCTACAACCTAGCGAAAAACTTCTACAGATATGCCGTTAAAGGGACTGTCCCACCTTCCCAAAAGTTGTAAAATGTACGCCGCTTCTGGTGCAAAATATGAAGTAATTGCTGCCGAACACGATTATGACATTCGTTTCTGGCAAACAGTGCTCAATTTCATCAAAAGTTAAGTTTTAATATTTGGGTTGATGACGTCATATTGAGCTCTAGAGAGCTACACAGAAATCCTTTACGCTGGCAAATTATGGCACAATTATTTCGAGACAATTCTGGCGCTTCGAATACAAAACAAACCAATTACCAAGCCATTGAAACGTAGCAAATATCTCCAACGTTCACCTTAAAACTAGTCGACTACCATCACCATTTGGTAAAGACAGACGACGTCATCGGCTTTAGACCAGTGTTCGTCACGGGCCAACCAACCCCCAGCCCGGCCCGGCCCCATGAACACCAAGCCCAGGCCCGGACCAGGCCCGGTCAAATTAATAATATTGAGGCCCAGGCCCGGTCAGGCCCGTTCAGATTAAGCACATCATTATTTTCAAAAAATGTGCAATCATTATCCTAGCATATTTGCTTGTATACTATAAATGTGAACCAATAAACCAACTATGCTAACCAAAAAAAGAAGAAAAACCACAGCCACAGCAACAGTGTGTTGCTGTGGAAGTGAACTGCTGGCTAAAATTCGTTTAGCTCCGACCTGAGCTTGCGCATATTACTTCAGCATTCTCAGCCCAGGCCCGTCCAGAGCCCGGTGATTTCCTTAACCCGCGCACTGCAGGGGGGTTGATTTCCGTCCCCCCCCCCCCCCCCCCCCCCCTCAGGTTTTTTGCAGATAGCGAAAAAAACGGCCACGCAGCGCCGCCGGGTTTTGACACACCTGTTAGGACATCAATTGCGCACACTTTGAGAAAGAAATAACTTTGGGTCATTTCAGGTCAGGTCACCAGACCAGGTCAAGTGACCCCACCTCAATTTTTGTTTGCAGTTGTGCCAAAGCCAGAGTTTCTCACCGATCAGTTTGAAACTCACAAGATGTCATGAGGGCATCAGTACTTACAATTTCTTTATCTCGGAATTTTGATATCGGTGACCTAAGGTCAGGTCAATTTCGTAACCTCCCCATAAGTCAATGGGGAAATATACAAATGCTTCCTATTCCAAGGATATGCATGCTATTAGTCCAATTACTTCTGGATCATGTTATTATAGGACATGCTTGATGATCCAAGTGTACGTTTTGTTCAGTGACCCCTATGGGGTCATTTGAGGTCATGCGAGGTCACCATCACTTTTTTGTCAATAACTCCCGAAATAATAAATATAAAGAAGTAAAACAGACAGCAATGTGTTTTTCTCGTCGAGACACGTCTTCTCATATGCAACATGTCCTACTTGGGTCACCACTTGACCTTGACCTGAGGTCAAATTTTTAAGTTGACTTAACAAGGTTACCATGTATATTATTCAAAGCGCCTTGACGAGATAAACAAAATGGCGTAAACAGTTTTCCGTTATGGTTATTAAAGAAAAGGTAAATAGCGAAAAACTATTTTGCAAAAAAAAACAGTATTTTTTCCCCCTTTTTGACCTATGGAGCCTCAAATATTGACCTGAGATCATTTGTGAGGACACTTTGCTGATTTAAAATTTCCATGGCTGGCGTTTTATTTTTTCCGTTTGTTTCTAACTAGCATAGTTACCGAGATATATGGAAATTTATGGAGCGATGTCCTAAAACAGGAAAAACTGGAACATTTGACCTTTGATGACCTCTGGTAACCTCAGTTTTGACCTGACCTAAAACAATACGGAATACTTTCCATAGAACTTGTATCGAGCTATCAAATGACGTTTTCCTCTTGTCGCTACGTAGCGTAGTTTTTTAGATATCACGGGGGCGGAAATCAACCCCCTGCAGTTCGTGTTCGGCGCAAAGCCCCTGCAGTGCGCGGGTTAAAGTTGAGTCCCGGCCCATGGCCCATAGGACCAGCCCGGCCCGTGGCAAACTCTGCTTTAGACCCGTATTCAAATACACGTAGGGTTTACTCGTTACAATTGCAAGACCAAGCTCGAATTTCTTTTCGATTAGACCTATGTGGTTGTTTGAACTGCTCCTCTACTATTATTATTTTATTTTTTTAAAGTTGTATTAGTTCCCCCACCCATTAATAGGTAGGCAGGAGTGCCCAGCCTTTTCCCGTGTGACCTCTTTTACGTTAAATACAACAATTCGTTACGTTATTGAGGCAGCAATCAATTTGGGCCACACCACTCCCAGCTATATCTTTTTTTGTGTATACTTTTGGCTGAAAACCCACCACCTTTTGTTAGTAGCCTTCTACCCCGAAATCCCTGCGGACAGATAGCGAGGCTAGTAACGCCCGCAGGGGTCCCAGGACTTATACTTTAGTTGGGTGTTAAGGGGACATTAACCACTTTTCACAAATAATATGCACAATATATACATTCAACCGAATCTCTGGTTGAATCCATGACCAACGCAAACTACATATATCTGTTAACTGATTATGAAGGTACGCAAAAAGAAGAAAGAAATATATGGTACAAAGAAAAGATGAATATGAAGATGAATATGAGGCAAATATGTATGATAACTCATTAAATTGCATATAGCTTTCCTAAGTTCATTTTAAATTACGATACTCTTCAAAGACGTATTTCCTCACTTTTCTCTTTAATGCAACTTTGTTTCTCGGAACGTCATCTATGTTTTTAAACATCGAGCCAATAATAGTGTTCCAAATTTGTGGCGCACTACAAGACAATGCGAATAATCTGTAATTTCTTAAGGCTGTTGGAATGAAGAAATGTTTTGCCTGCCTGGTATTCTTTGGTTCTTCTAATTTAAACATTTTGGATATTGGTATAGGCAAAGTGTTGTTGATGTGTGCTAATAATATCATAATACTCTGCTCTTTCACGATGTCTGAGAATTTAAGTATTTTATGCTGAATAAACAACCCATTTGACGGGTACAAGTATGGCTTTTTATATATTATTCTTACAGCCCTTTTTTGAAACATTGCTACCCTTTTAATATTCGATTCATAATTTCTTCCCAAATTATTGCGCAGTAGGTTAAAGGGATTATACGGGTTTTTCCCAGAATAATTGAGTTACATAGTAAAACGTGCTTATAAAGGTGGTAGAAGTCCCACGGTAGCCACATTTTTCTGGAAATGACCTCTTCTGCACGTAAGGACATTCCAAAGTGCGCGGTGATGCCACCGCGTATTTTCTGCAGGACCGGATGAGGCAGAGCCAGTCATCTATTTTATGCTAATAAAAACACCTCACGTATGGCATATTTCCGGTAAAATAAGCAATATTTGAAAGAAAATAAACTTGTTTTGTTCCAACGACAGCAGCAGTTACCTAGTTTTCCCATAAAATTCTATATTTTTCATGAATTTTCATGCCAAAAAACTAATACACCACCACCAAATTCTCAACGCTAAAGGCCAGAGAAAAGGAAACCACAAAAACACAAAACCTCAACGAACAGTGTGTGGTAACACAAAGTCCCGTCAGTTTTGAATTGCATAATAATTGTGTGATCCAGTGTAGGACTTGCAGATAATTCAAAACTATAAAATTTATCTTAAGATAAAAGTGGTGGACAGTAGTGCCGATCAAGTACTCGTTATCTCATACTAGTCTCGAAAAACGCCCAAGTTTTAACGCTGATAATTTCTGAAATAATGGACTAAATGAGCATTGAGGTCCCTGTCATACGTCTTAAACGTGTTTAAAGCTCATACAACTGCAAAAGAGTGCATTTAAATTCAGGACGGAAACCCGTATAATCCCTTTAAATGAGGTAATATCAACGTGTTATATAGCAGTATCAGCTCTCGTGCTGATGGTAAATATTTGTATCTTCCCATGATGCCCAAATTTCTACTTATGGTTGATAGAACATAGGCAATAACTTCTGCCAATGCAATGCCAATGCCAATATGCCAATGCAAATCCAACAACATGGCTATCTCAACTCAAATATAATGTTACGGTGGGACAGTCCTTTTAAGCAATAAATATGAGCTGCAATCTCCCAGTTTCAGTCCCTGAAACGGCCTTCCTTCTCCTTGGCTGTGTCCTTTCGCTGTTGCTTTTAAATATAAATGTCTTGCATGCAAGGGCGGATCCAGGGGGGCGAACGGGGCCATGCCCCCCCCCCCCCAAGCCTGTTTAAGGGGGGGCCAAACTATGTTTTGGCCCCCCAAGACGTGAAATCTAATGCATGCTATATTTGCGTTTTTAGAACGGTACTGGGCATCCCAAAATTGCAGCAGTCAAAATCAAGCTAGCCACAGTCAAAAACTGAAAAAATTTCGCGCCGCTTCGCGGCATGACACAAGTTTCGCAATTGCATATACAAATTTGGAAAATTAATTCCATTAAGTGTCTTGTAGAGGCTCTCCTTGGCGGTAATTGCTGGCCCCAGGGCCAACTCTCTTCATAAAATGTTATCTTTAAAGCGGGCTACATGTTTAGCTTGTCTGCCGAGTTCCGAAAAAGGCGACGCGAACGCAAAGACGCGGACTTCGGCAACCGGAAGCTGTTCCAGCGGTGCCCAACTTGTTGGCCCGAAGAGCTAATAGTGGGGACCAGGCCAGGACTATCTCCCCAAGCCATCTCCCCCAGGCTCCTCCAGATCCACAGGGACCATTTATGCGCGGAAATGTCGGTCTGCCTCTTGCTACTTTGAAACCATTTGCACCGTTACCAGTTGTTTGTTGCAGTTCGGTACATAGGTATGTATACAGACTACAGTTATTATTAGCATATGTACTATTGAGCGCTGACTGCCACCGGTCATCGTGATTTACTATCCGAGGTATATGAAAAACTACCTTCATTTCAACATTTTGCATCATACCGAGATGTGCAACCAGGAAAAAGGGTTACCTGAGGCCTTGGCTCCACTCACGGTCTGGTTCCAATATTAAAAATGCGTTTTCCACGACCTAAAATTAAAATGTTCACGCCGCTTCGCGGCGTCACATCAGTGGCCATCGTCATAACGAAGCCATCGTCATCGTCTTCGTTTCGTCGTAACGCTGAATTGAATGAATAACATTTTTAGCTTCTTATCCTCTACAAGGCTAAGAAGCTAAAAATGCCTATGTTTCTGGGTTTTATCAGGCAAACCCGAGCAAAAAAAAATCGCGCCGCTTCGCGGCGCTAAATAACAAGTACCTACACTACCTACATGCAAATCCACATTAAAAATGTTGCAAAGGCTTAAATACACGCATAACAAATTGGGGTACATTTTTTTCTCGTCATTTCAGCCGACCCCCCCCCCCCCCCACCCCACTCAAAAATTATCGGCGACGCCCCTGGATACAGCTGACAATTGACATAGTTTTTCTCAGTGTAAGGCAATGTCGGAACAATACAAACTGCAAGCTGACATCTTTCCTTTTTCGATATCCCAAAAGGTCGAAAACCTAAAAAAAAAATGGAAAAAAATCGAAATCGTGTGGTTGCAAAATAAAGTGGCCCAAATCCGGGGAGAAATTCGAAATCGGGGGTAGGTAAGGTCCGCTAAAAAAAACGGTTTCCCCCCCCCCCACAAAAAAAAAACGGCCGGCTGGATCCGGCCTTGCTTGCATGTGCGTATGTTTGAGGGTGTGATAGTGTGCTCCTCCCGTGGCGTGGTGACGGTCCCAAAAAATGACAGCTAAGAAAACAGTGGAAACACTGCTGTCAGTTTCAGAAGTTGTACCTGAAATCTAGAGGTTTCGAAGTGACGTTTCAGGGAAGATTTTCACAAAACCTCTGAATTTTCGATCAGGGGCTTTTTTTCAAATACTTTTTCTGAAATTGAGGTTTTCATGTTTTAAAAAAAACTCTGATGATTTATAGAGGGAAATGATTTGTTACGTTACGTAGAGGGAAATGATTTGTTGTTACGCAGTGAGTGGAAAATAATCGCTGCTTTTTTGCGGTTGGTGATCGCTGATCACTCATAAGCACCAAAAGTAATTTTGCTTCGTCATTTACGCTTAAGATGTATGTCCAAAATGTATGTCCAAAACCTGGGAGACAGCAGAGAGGTCATCACGCGACGCTTCAGTCGCAATGGCCCAGACCGCAACATTTCAGGTTCCAAATCGAAAGTCGCCGAAATCGGTATTTATAGACAGAAGCAGAAAATGGAAAATCAATAGCATTTTGCGCATTTGTAATAATGCAATTAAATATAAAAACACTTTATATTCGGCTTCTCGTCATTATCAGAGTGAAATTTATCTTTGATGATGACGTGAAGCCAAACATAGTGTTTTTTAAGTATTACAAATGAACAAAAACCTATTGATTTTCCATTTTCTGCCCATAGTTACGAATTACGATCATGTTCATGTAAAACGCGATCAAAACTATTTTTCATTTTCTGTCTATATTTACGACCATGTTCATCAAAAACGCGATCAAAACAATTTAAATCGGTATTATCGCTACGCAGCGGCGCGAGTTACCCCAGTGTAATGGCACAGATACATATATCATTATATTGCCCTCACTGGCGGATCCAGGGGGCATCAGAGGAAATCCCCTCTCCCCCCACAGGCATCTGGAGGGGGGATTCAATACAAGTATTCCCCCGCGCGTTCCCTGCGCTGAACGCAGTGGCGGATCTAGGTTTCGAGTTTGGAGGGGCAAAACATTTCGCTCCGTTTCGTCAGCGAAAAGTTGTTGACCGGGGGGGTGGGGTGGTGTCGGGTCGTCAGCGCAGAGTCGTTGAGCGGGAGGGGGGTGGCGTCGGATCGTCAGCGGGAAAGGTCTTTGAGCGGAGGGGGGGGGGCGTCGGGTCGTCAGCACGAAAGTTTCGTTGAGCGGGGAGGGGGTTAAATCTCGCTTTCCCGGAACAAAAATCACAACCTCCCGGAACGTTTGGAGATGTGCATTTGCCTACCGATTTGTCGTTGGGGGGGGGGGGCAATTAGGGCATTCCAGAACAGATTCATCAAAACAATCTCTAAAATAACACAATACATCTTATATTTCGATAAAACTACGTGTCGGGGGTTATCTGGGCTGTTGATTTACCCTGTGAACTTTTCAGCCTCGTCCGTCACATGGTTTTCGAGTTACAGCCTCGGGCAACTTTGTAATGTCAAGCAAAACTCAAATTTTCAGCGGACAATATCTCCCATCTAAACCAGTAAAACGCCTTAATCGGCGATAACCGAGCGGTATCTGTTGCTTCCCTGGGACAAACTGCATACAAAATAAGTTGTATGACACTTTTCATGATCTCCTTTCTCGAACCCGCCAAAAGGGAGTACGTCCTGAGCGCTGCATGCTTCATCGTATAAATTAATGCTGAGATTAATAAAGCCATTTTTGATCAAGAATGACGTTTAGGGACGTGAGAACCGTGAGGGCAGTGGGGTCAACCCCCACCCACCCCAACTTTGGAACTGGGCCCCCCCAGTTATGGGGGGGCCTCCACGCCCCCCCCCCCCCCCCCCCCCCCCACCAACTTTTTACACGATCACTCGACTCTGTATAAGAACAAGGGCATTGTCACTGGAGTTTCAACGGCGGCGCGCAGCGCCGCGAAATTTGGCGCAGCTGTTTGGGCATCAATTACCCACACGGTGTTAAATTTTTTACCTCAAGTCTTCTCAGGTCAGATCACCAGGTCAATTCAAGTGACCCCACCTCCAAAATGTTTGCGGTTGTGCCACAGCCAAAGTGATTGACCAAACTGTTTGAAACTCACCGGATGTCATCAGGCGATAAGTACCTACAATTCGTGTATCTCGATTTTGGATGTATCGGTGACCTAAGATCAGGTCGATTTCGTGACCTCCCCATTATAAGTAAATGGGGAAAAATGAAAACACATAAATCTATAGGAGTTGGCTAAATTTGACAAATTTTCACCAGATCCACCACTCTTGCGCCAAATGCAAAGCTCTATGTAACATTTCTGTTCGGCCAACTCGGGTGACCCCCTCCCCCCCCCCCCCCTCCCCCCCCCCCCCCCCCCCCAGGTCACATATGGTGTTTCTTCAATAACTCTTTACCAAATCAAGGTAGAGCAATGGGGTTTTTCACCATTGTATTCGGCTTGTCGAGACAAATCATTTGATGTAAGAGTTGACCCTGCCCTCAGGTCAGCCCAATTTGTGTATATCACCTAACTAGGTCACCCAATATATCATTCGATGCGTCTTGACGAGGAAACACAATGGTGAAATATGTTTTACTCGATCGTGCGTCTGTCAAAAGGTATTTCTTAAAAACAATTCGGCAATTATTAGAATGACCATCTCAAGTCGAACTTGCCCTTGGACTCGCCCTTGTGCTTACTCTTCTTATCATAGGAGGCATCGAGCCGAACCCCGGGCCGGACTATGAATGCGATGAACATGTTGCTGGACCCTCTTTTGATGACGCCACTCCAATGGACATCGTGGAAGCGATCCGGCTCACTCGGCGGCAATTAGATAAGCTGTCATTAATGACATGTCTCACCTCACTCGTGCTGTATAGGAGCTGCTTCGTACCACCAAGCAGGCTAGGGTTAAGAATGAAGAAGACATCCGGTTAAGAGATTTTTGGGACCTTAAATGCAGCGACAACCGAAAATGCAGCGATATTTGGCGTCCAAGATATGCTCATTTTCGGAAGAATCAGAATTTTCCAGCTGCTTCTCACAAGAACTAAGCGAGAAATGAAGTTGATTTCTGAATGTCTTTTCGAAGCGCACGTGGTTCCATTTCAAGAGCAACTCAAATTTAAATCCGGGATGGCAAATGCCAAAGTTGAAGCCGAAACGATTTACGAGCCACGAAGGCTTCGTCACTCATCCTCACCATCCTAATTTGTTTACTTAATTGTATTTCTTAAGTTATCACGGCTTGTTGAGCTTGGCGCCTGTGGCTGACGAGAACCGAGCCGTGATTTCTTACTATTGTCATATGTTTATCATTTCGGCCTGATATTTTAACTACTGTTCTGTCTTTAATATTGTCGCTCATTCTGTTATGTCGTAGGATAATTTTTAAGTTTGAATTTACATTATATCACTCATTGCGACAGCACTGTAATAGCCACAATGATGTGGAAGTTGCTGCAAGTGAAATACAAATACAATACAAATGTTTAAAATAAAACGGCTTCTGCTGACCTAACTATTGAGCTTAGGTCAACTGTGATAGAACTTTAGCGACAGAAGAAGAACAATATTTTAAACGTTTTTTATCGGCGCGTCTCTTTTAGTTATCGAGATATAGACGGTTTTATTACGGACACTCATATACCTACATATAGCCAGAATTTAACCTTTGGTGACCTCTGGTGACCTTTATATTGACCTGGCCTAAAAATGACCTAGTACTTTCGATAGAGATAGAGATTAATGTAATTATTGTAGAGCTTTCTGAACTGTCTCGAGCTATCGTTTTCCGCTTGTCGCTACGTTGCGTGTTTTTTTTAGATCTTCAGGGGGAGGGCGTCGGCCCCCCCACTTGTCGGCGTCGGCGCACTTGTGTCTACGTTTAAGACATATAACAGGGACCTCAATGCTCATTTAGTGCATTATTTCAGAAATTATCAGCGTTAAAACTTGGGCGTTTTTTCGAGACTAGTATCAGATAACGAGTACTTGATCGGCACTACTGTCCACCACTTTTATCTTAAGATCAATTTTAGAGTTTTGAATTATCTGAGAGTCCTACACTGGATCACAAAATTATTATGCAATTCAAAACTGACGGGACTTTGTATTACTGTAGACGTGCCGTCCGGTCACCACTCGAGTCACAATCCAGCTTCGGAGACACATCTGTATTAATGCCGGCAGTGCACCCGCGTCCCCGCTCCACGGCTCCAAGAATGCCGGCCGCCACACTCGCCCCACACCAGGTCAGATCAAAGGTCATCACGTGACCGTCCGGACACACACAGCACAACCAATCAGCGCCGCCCGGCCAAGGACGGCCACGCGGGGAGGAGACGGCAACCGGCCGGCAGCGCAGCCCGGCCGGCTGACAAGAGGCGGCACGGCCCCTTACATTACAACACACTGTTCGTTGAGGTTTTGTGTTTTTGTGGTTTTCTTTTCTCTGGCCTTTAGCGTTGAGAATTTGGTGGTGGTGTATTAGTTTTTTGGCATGAAAATTCATGAAAAAAATAGAATTTTATGGGAAAACTAGGTAACTGCTGCTGTCGTTGGAACAAAACAAGTTTATTTTCTTTCCAATATTGCTTATTTTACCGGAAATATGCCATACGTGAGGTGTTTTTATTAGCATAAAAGAGATGACTGGCTCTGCCTCAGCCGGTCCTGCAGAAAATACGCGGTAGCATCACCGCGCACTTTGTAACACTGATTGGACACATATATTAAATCATGATTTAGACACGGCAACCGACTTATTCATTTCTGCAATACACAACGCCGCCGCCGCCGCAATTCCTATTCGACGAAAAACCAATCAAACTAAACACAAACCATGGATAACTTCAGAGCTAAAGCGAAATATTAGGAAGCGAGACAGGTTATTAAAAATCGCAAAACAAACCCGGATCGAATTCAACTGGGAAAGATGGAAGTATCAAAGAAATCAGGTAACAGCTTTAAATAGACGGCTCAAAGACGAGTATTTTCAAAACCAAGTTAAAAAACTACTGTCTCACAAACACCAGCCCTATAAATATCACCACACATTAGGCACGATTTTAGGACGGACACGAGATGACACCATTCCTCATTCCTTCATTCGGACAAAAACGATATCATCAATGACGACAAAGAAAAATAAACACTATTAAATAATAATTTCGTTGCACAATCCACTCTCAACATTCCAGACAACCACGAACCACCACCGTACACCTCAGACGGACTGCCGGTACCCACTCTAGACAATATTTCCACTTCCGAAATTGAGGTTCTTCGAATTCTTAACTCCCTTGACTCAAACAAATCGACTGGCCCTGATGGACTACCTGTAAAATTGCTGAAACTTATTGCTCTTTTGATCTCCAAACCACTAGCGCAGTTGTTTAACAAGTCTCTATCATTAGGAAAATTCCCAGCTAAGTTCAAAGAAGCAAACGTCAAACCGATATTCAAAAAGAAAGGTTCACCATCCGACCATTCATGCTGTCGACCAATCAGCATACTTTCGGCCCTTTCAAAAGCTTTCGAAGAAAATTGTGTACAAAAATATTTATAATAATTTCGCTGAACACTCTCTCCTAACTGACAAACAAAGTGGGTATCGGCAGAGTCACAGTACTCAACAGCAACTCTTATACTTGACACACAACTTATACAAATCACTCGACTCAGGACGCGACTTTACAGCTATATATCTCGACATTTCGAAATACTTCGACAAGATATGGCATAAAGGACTCCTGGACAAATGCAAAAATGAGTTTGGAATCACAGGACGACTCTACGACTGGCTCTCATCATGCTTACAAGATAAACGACAGCGAGTACAAGTACGAGACACTTTTTCGGCGACTCAAACCATTAACGCAGGATGCCCGCAGGGCTCCGTACTTGAGCCATTATTAGCACTCATCTATCCCAACGGACTCGCTAATCGGACGCAGAAAGATATTATTTTATTTGCTGACGACACCTCTCTCTATGCCTCACACACAACAAGTGACTTACACGTGACACAACAGACACTGCAACGCGACCCTGACGAAATATACAGGTACGGTCAAGAATAGGCTATCACGTTCAATACCACAAAAACAATCCAACAGACATTCTCACACACACGCCCATACCAGACACCCACACTTAGATTCGGAGGCGACCTTATACCAGTACACAACAGTCATACACACCTCGGCATGACATTCTCCACTGACCTCCGATTTCACCAACACATCAACACGACATGCCACAAAATAAACAAAGCACTCAGTCCTCTGTACCCAATAGCGAAACACTTACCAAGGCCCATTCTTGACCAAATCTACAAAGTTTACATCAGACCTTATTTTGACTACTGCGACGCCATCTACGGCGGACTTATCACAATACAAGACGCAACTAGGCTAGAAACACTACAAAACAGAGCTGCGGACTTGTCACTGGAGGACTCTATAGAACACATACTGACAAACTACTGGCAGACCACAATATATCAGAGACATACTACCAAACACGCGCGCCCAAGACATTAACAGAGAACTCAGAAACGCCAGCACGCACACAACAGCAACCAGCCACACATCATCATACCACAAGTCATGTTTTCCAACAACAGGCAAGCAATGGAATGAACTACACAACACTACAAGACAACTCACACACTTGGACTTAAAAAAAAACAGCTTTGCGAGCAGCGGGGCGTGCCCGATCCACCCCATTACTATTCGGTGGGACCAAAACGGAGAAATATTTTGCATGCAAGACTTATAATGAATATGTCCCACCTAAATTATGACTTATTTCGCATTCAAAAATCACCTTCTCCTGCGTGCCAGTGTGGACATCATACGGAAAATACTAGTCATTACGTTCTTTCATTCCCAAAATTTACAGAACAAAGAAGCTTACTGTTCAACAATATTTATAAATCCTTAAACTTTGACTTAAGAAATAAACTACCCTCAGATCAACTACAAATATTATTATACGGCGCAGATCTCAACAACGATGGTGGCCGGGGGTGGCCCTCCAATTCCAAATTTGTTTGCGTGCTTCTAACCGATGTATTGACCTTTGCTAAAATCGCAAGCCCATAACTTCTTTGTAGCCTCAAGCGGACGTGACTTCCCCGGCGGGGCGCACTGGGGCTGACCAAGTGGACGAACCTGGGCGGACTGTACCGTGGCGGCGGTCGCAGTTTAATGTTTGTTTCTGTCAGACAGGGTGCTTTGATTTAAGCTTTTGCTTTTGTACCCTTCTGCTTTATGTTCACATACTACTTCATTTATGTTTAATAAACATGCTGATGATGATGATGAAGCAAAGGTCAAGCCGTCAAGGGCAGGTCAGAAAATACAACTATTGGCAAAAGGTCTACGAAAGTCATGCGACACATGTTTTATTATTGTACACGTATAATTTGATAGTAGTAGCCAATTTTACACCCTGACCCCATATAATTGCCCTTAGGAGAAGTTCAGGTCAAGGTCAGGTTGCATAAGGTCAAAATTTGAAATTGATTAATATAAATAAAAAAGTCATGTTTCTAGACCAGTTTTGTCTAAAAAAAAATACAGTGGTGGTGGAATTGATTTGCCTGTATGTGGTAATTAAAAGCCATAAAATGCAATTTCAACAAATTACATCATGAGTCAATCATACAAGAGAGCCATAGGCCAGTCAAAAATAAAGATTTTACTTTTAAATTTGGTGTGGGTATCGTTCATACTTGGTTATCAAATACATATTCCGTTTTTTATATCTTTGAAAATTTATATTTTGTGGGATTTTTCCTATACAAATAAGTTTTTTATATTTTTGGGGGTAAAAAACTAACACAAATGCAAATCCGAGATAGCCATTTTGAGGAAAATGCCATTTTCTTTCATTTGACTTTTTTGCAATTTGCTTTACAACTCGATTTTCTACGGTTTTTCAAACATTTATCGTTTTTCACCAAAAATGGCATGACCTGACGTCACTAAAACGTCATTATCTCACAAACTACTTCACTAATTTGAATGACATCAGTTGGGCAAACTACGGGGAGGCGATCTAAAAAATAATCGATCAAAAATTAGGTCGTGACGTCATCAAAATGGGCGGAGCATGCCGTTATAAGGAGATCCGATCTAAATACTGATTGTTTTCCTGACATTCACACCTTCAAACACCATATCACCCCTCAAAAAATGGCCATCACCAGTGGATTTTTTTTCGGTTGAAACTGCACAATCGCGCCATCATATTGCTTGTACTTGCATGATCAGATCCCTACTTGTGCAGATATGGCCAAAGTAAGGGTCAGCAATCTCGATTTGGGCACTCGCAGCAGCCTCAGCGATCTTAATTTTGATTCGCCACCTGACTTCACGATCTAAAATTGGATTAGCTAGCTGACGACCGATCTAAAAATGTATTTCACGCTGTGGTCGTTGCGTCGCGGAATCAATATTTAGTTCGTCATTTACAGTTTAACCCGCGCACTGCATGGGGGGTTTATTTCCGCCCCCCCCCCCCCCCCCCCCCCCTCAGGTTTTTCAAAGATAGCGAAAAAACGGCGGCGCACAGCGCCGCCGGGTTTTGATACACCTGTTAGGACATCAATTGCGCACACTTTGAGAAAACATGTGCACGAGTCATCTCAGGTCAGGTCACCAGACCAGGTCAAGTGACCCCATCACCAAAAATGTTTGCAGTTGTGCCAAAGCCAGAGTTTTTCACCGATCAGGTTGAAACTTACAGGATGTCATGAGGGCATCAGTATTAGAGGGCATCATGAGGGCAATTCGTATTACTCGGAATTTGTATATCGGTGACCTAAGGTCAGGTCAATTTCGCAACCTCCCCATAATAAGTCAATGGGGAAATATACAAATGCTTCCTATTTCAAGGATATGCATGGTACTAGTCCAATTACTTCTGGATCATGTAATTATAGGATATTCTTGATGATCCAAGTGTAAGTTTTGTTCAGTGACCCCTATTGGGTCATTTGAGGTCATGCGAGGTCACCATCATTTTTTTGTCAATAACTCTCAACATAATGAAGATAGAGAAGTAAAACAGACATCAATGTGTTTGTCTCGTAGAGACACGTCTTCCCATATGCAACATGCCCTACTTGGGTCACCACTTGACCTTGACCTTAGGTCAAATTGTTAAGTTGACTTAACAAGGTCACCATATAAATCATTCAAAGCGCCTTGACAAGATAAACACAATGGCGTAAACAGTTTTTCGTTATCTTTATTAAAGAAAAAGTTAATAGTAAAAAAACGATTTAGCAAAAAAAAGCATTTTTTTCTTGTTGACCTCTGGAGCCTCAAATATTGACCTGAGATCAAATCTGAGGACACCTCAGCGATTAAAAATTTAACTGGCTGGCGTTTGCTTTTTTACGTTTGTTTCTATCATCGTTTCTGAGATATATGGGAATTTCTGGAGCGATGTCCTAAAACAGGAAAAACTGGAAAATTTGACCTTTGATGACCTCTGGTGACCTCAATTTTGACCTGACTTAAAAAAAACACTGAAATACTTTCGATAGAACATGTATGAAGCTATCAAATGCCTTTTTCGCTTCTCGCTACGTTGCGTAGTTTTCGAGATCTCAGGGGGGGCGGAAATCCCCCCCCCCCCCTGCAGTTCGTGTTCGGCGCAAAGCCCCTGCAGTGCGCGGGTTAATAACGGCAATTGCCGAATCTGGTCACATTTATTATTCCGATATATATTCCGATATTATACAACATGTTCTCCAACACTTTTTAACCTCCGAGTATGCGTATGTTGCTCCGAATTGGCCTAATGACATAGGCCTCCCAGTTTGATGCTGCATGTATGCCCAAATATGGGCATTACAAAATCTAAAAATTGATTGATCTATTTTTGATCGTCTCTCTGTAGTTTGCCCAACTGACATGTTGAGAGAAGACGTAAAATGGATGCAACTTAAGGTACGGAACGTTTCACGTCAATATCTATCATAGCTTTCAAGATATTGAGAAAATCCGGGAGGGGGAGATTCTGCCCCCCCCCCGGCGTGGGTTAAGGAAGAGGCATATTTTACCCGTTTAATTGACATATTGGATTGGCACCCCTCTGGACCATGCCGCCACTGTCACCGAGGAAATATGCCGCCCTCGGGCCTGAATCCCACTGCCTTAGAAATCCTGGATCCGCCACTGCCAGCTACCTAAGGTTCGGGAGTCAGTCAAGCCCGCCGGTTCTGGATTCAGGCACAGTGAAAGCTCCAGTGCCGCTTCTCCGTCTTTTTGTGACCCTAGTACCAGTGTCGCTCCTTCAATCATCATGTTTACAAGCTTTTCCCTAGTTTTTTGTTTGCTGGTTAGACGACCTATTTCCTTATATAGCATTGATACCCATATCCTTAAATATATGACATACTATTGGCAATAAGCAGCATTTAGTATGGAAAAGAGCGGCACACGTTCATGCTTCTATTCAGTCTTAATTTTGTCTCCGTAGGATTGCCAAAAAGTCCCCCCCCCCCCAACTTCAAAGTAGTTCCAACGCCCCTGAATTGACGTTTGTTAATTTCGACGTTTGCGTGTGCCAACTGCCACACGCTGTGGTACCACTCCCATCAGAATGCACCATACCAAAAACGAGATCAATTTGACGGACCTATCCAATGGTGAAAACCCCATCTCAATCGGAGCAGTGGTTGCAAAGTTATTAGCTTCCAAAAAGCGTTTGTTCTGCCGTGTCGGGCCGGTTCGGGCCGGGTCAAATGTAAATTTAAGTAAACAGGGATGATCAATAACATGGTAGTAATGTTTATTTTATATATAAAAGGCGAGACAATAAGGAATTAGCTTTCACCTTTACAGCATCGTCAGATTCTGACGATGCCGTAACGGTGAAAGATAATTCCTTATTGTCTCGCCTTTTATATATATAAAATAAACATTACTGCCATGTTATTGATCATCCCCGTTTACTTCTTATCATTCATCATGGCAAAAATAACCATTGAACATATTAAAAATGTAAATTTGTCTAGTTCGTTGACTAGAAACCTCACGGGCGCTTCGAGCCCGCTCGGTAATCACCAGAATCATCAGGGACAATATATTATTATGATGTATTTTTTTGGAAATTCGGAAATTTTGCTATTTCAAGTTTCAACACGTGATCTCAGGTCAAATCACGTGATTTTATGATGTGGTCTTTTAAAATTCGGACTTTTTCCATGCCAGAATGGACATTGATACGTAAATCTTCGATGTTTAAAAATTGGTGACTTTTTTTTGCTAAATATAATATTTATATTTTTGTATTTGGAAAAATCATGGTCACCAGCACGTCTTTGGTAATAACTTAGCGCATAATTGTGCTAGAGAGCTCAATTAAACAGCATTATGCTTAGGTATCTCGTCGACCTGCTTTCAATTATATACATCAGCCCTGTAGTCGCTCTGTGACCTCAAGGTCACGCGACCAGGGGTCACCCGGTGCAATCCACGTCAGATCGACCAAACAATAACATCCTACATCTCACATTTCGATTGAACTAGGTGTCGGGGGTTATCTGGGCCGTACATTCACGCTGTACAATTTTCAGCCCCGTCTGTCGAACGGTTTTCGAGTTATAACCTCAGGCATCTCTTTAATGTCGCACAAAGGTTTAATTTTCTTCGGGCCATATATATCGGGATATATCCTATACATAATTGGAATGATATTTTTTGTTTCTAACTGCCACCCATTAATAGGTAACCAGGAGTGCCCCCGCCCTCGATCCCAACGACGCACGACATCTTAAGTTAGCACCAGAGAACAAAAGAGAAAATGTCGCGGCACTCCCAGCTAAGAAATGGAAACAAATAAAAAAGCATATGAAGAGAGGTAGTTTGGGTGTTAGATGTGGTGATATAAAAGAAGGCGGAAAGTAGTCATTGTTGAAAGCAGCAAATGACTGCCCCCCCCCCCCCCCCCCAACTACGTCCCAGGATATCATTCTCACTCATCCTCATCCAGGACAGGATGAGGATGGATTTATTCACTCTCATATAAAACTATGTATGTATCATCCGAATCGCCATGAACCACAAATTAATGTAATGTAATCTTGTGTGAGAACTCGAATGGAAAAGTGTCGAAATTTTGGCATGTGACCTCGGGTCAGGACACGTGATTTCGTTATTTTCTCAGTTAAAATTCGTGAATCACTGAATCATTCGTGAACCTTTGAATCACGTGCCAACCTATTTCGCTCAGTGATCAAGATCACATGATGACATAATTAAATATTTCGCCGATAGAGGCGTCTGTGGGTCCTCAAGATATCAATTTTTTGCTCTATTTCCAGACCGAGAATGTTATAAAAAAAAGCTAAAAGTGTCTTCCAGAAAGAAAAAAGAGAGTTAAATTGTGCGAAATAAAACGAAAAATGTCAACAAATTATCTATTGTATAATAAAGCCCGGTCATTTGGGAAATTAACCTCAGGGGACGTGACCTTGAGGTCATGGAGTGACCTGCGGGGATCATGCATCATTGATGCATCCACGGTACTTAGAATACTAGGTAGCGCCGAGTGCCGGCCTTCAACACAGGCCTATGTGTATCACTTTTTTCAGCTGGTATTTGCAAGCTAAACAAATAAGTAAATTATGAATATCAAAGCAACTTAAGTGTTACATTCATATTGTAGAATAATATACACAAAATAAAGCGATTAGAATTTGAATTATTTTTCTTCTTTTTTTAAATGCAGCGTGGTGGCTCTTTCAAATGACTGCAATGTGAAAATTAAAAAGTTTTGGGCAGAAATTTGAATGTATATATGCAATGGTAAATGAAGAATGAATCTAAAAACGTGAATTATTTGCTAAAATATCAAGTAAAAAGACATAAAATCGATTTCCCAAGGGGCAACACAAACCTAAAGAAAAACTTATTGTGATTAAAGCATTGTTTGTTCAAAAACGAAGAAGTGTCGTGGCTGGAAAAAACACATCTGACTTAGAATTTAACTGGCTTTTAAGTGATATATACATTATTCAAAAAATTACTAAGCAGTTTTATCTATTGGCTTGCAAAGCCAAGGGTGCTATGTGTAAGTTTGCTGGGTTGCAGAGCTTTTGGTAAAACCAGGGAGTGTCGTGGCTGGAAAAAAATAGTAAAAGTGTAAAATTTCATAAGATTTAATATGTAGTGCAAAAATTTGAAAACTTTAGTAAGCGTTTTTCTCAAATTAACTTAAAAGATAGACGATTTTCCCGTTTGCCGTATTGAGACCTACGGCGATGTTTCTGAGCAGTGCACACAGCGTGATCTGGACCATTGACCAATCAGCGCCGGGTTAAGTCATTGCTGATTGGTTGACAGTGCCGATAACACTGCACGCGTATTGTAGAGATCATTGCCAGTGGTCACACCCGAGTTATTTTTTGCCATGTTTGTTTTTTGACCGAGTAGGTAGGAGATGTGAGGCTCAGATGTGAGAGGGTACTGTGATTTAATATGCGTTTACGAAACATTGTCGTGGCTTGAAAATGTTACAATGAAATACAAATTTAACGGGCTTTTAAATGATGCATGATTTATTCGACAACTTTTGAGGTACCATCTTTTATGTGGCTTCCAAGTCCGTGTTGTGATGGTCAATTTTGAGTTCACAATTCACTGAATGCTCAGTTAAAGTTTGTTAATAGGTATTGTCAGATTGAGAAATAATAGACTATAAGTATGGAAAACTACCATTACTGTCATATTTTACATACTTTGGAGTTTTGGCACCATATGAAACTGCCAGTGGCGGGGCAAGAAGTTGCAAACATGCAAACAGAGCATGCCACCTGCTCTTCAGACCGCTTCCCCTGGCTGGCTAAGTCAGGTTGGGTTTCTGCAAATTGCCATAGCCATGGGAGGAGAAGGAACCCTCCTGTAAATGGGAGCAAACAGTAGCATACTAAATATTAGGTTGTGCAGGTCATGACCTGGTCCTCTGGACCTGTGGCGCCATGGCCATGCCTGATGCCAGTATGCAAAACGTGGCAAGTTTTGACGAGTTCTCGTCGGGGCAGGGTTGGCACCAGTACATCAAAATTGGGGCAGGTTTGGAAATTTGGGGGCAGCTTTTAAATTTAGGGGCAGCTTTGGGAATTTTGGACAGGTTTTGACTTTTGGGGGCAGAAGTAACAATTTACTGGTCCACACTAGATAAAACAAGATCGTGATTATGACCGACTGTACCCCTGGTCGAAATTTCCTCGTCTGGAAAAAAAAGGAAAAAATCCTGCCCCAAATGGGGCAGCTTGCTGTCCCATTAGGGGCAGGATTTGGGTTGCCCCAAATATCTTGTTGATGTTCCTGCCACATTTTGCATACTGGTGGCCATGCAATGTTGGCGCCCCTCTGACCAATGACGGTGCCACAGTGCCACTCTGTGTTAGTTAATTTCGCAGGCCACCAATATTGGTGGTGTCTGTTGATTTGGGTGGGGCCCCTCAAGGCATTAGGCAATGACCTGGTCCTTTGTGAATTTATGTGTACACCACTGGGTGCAAATGTCCTGTTGGGGGTGAAAGAGAATACAAAAAAGGAGTCATCTAAAAAATTGGATTGGATTTGGATTAAAAAAAACTCAGTGAACCTTCTTAAAGGAAATAGTTCACCTTCAACATTAGTTTTAAACTGAGATAGCAGTTGTGTAGTCTGTGTTGGGAAACCCCTATCTGTAAGTTTTCTTGACTGAAAAGACTCCAGCCGAATATATTTGAGTTTTTGGTGAAGGTATGCGGTGCTGGCGAAAGAATGTTGTACTAGTTCTAGCCCGGGCAGAGGCTATACCATCAGTCAATTAGCTTGCAGCTGGTGCTAGTAAGCGAATCGCCGGTTGGCACATCTCCAATGCGAGTCTATCTTTACACGACTACTTTCGAATCTGATTGGCTGAACCATTTTTTACATTTGCATGACGTCAGGACTCTGACTCAGAGTATGCATATAGTTTTGATAAACAATGCAAATTTACGGCCTTCTGTCCTGAATTGGCGCGATATAAGACCATTTTTGACAATATTAAAAGAAATTGTATTAAACAATGTAATCAAATCGTGTTGGGTAAAATTTTCCAAGGTGAACTATTCCCTTAAGCTGTTCTTGTACACCCTGTGTGATTTTTTTTAAAGATTTTTGGGTTGCCCACATGTGGCTCCAGGAACTGGTTGGAGCATGTGTACACACATGTTTAGTAACTAAAATCGTTATTTTGCAGTTGACTGTCTTATATAATATCATCTACATCGCTCACAATTGTATTTTGTGGCATAGGCAGTTCCAAGGATGGGACGCACCACGCAATCGCATGGCCACTGTTATGGGCAGCTCCAGGGATGAAATTAGAGGGAGTTTGGACCCATGATGTGTAACTATATAGCAAAATAATTCAACTAGAAACTTGGTGACCTGTTTTTAGCAATGCCTTGCACACATTTTTTTTTTGGGGGGGGTCCCAAGGGCGACTCCAGGGACGAATTTTGGAGCATGTGTTTGACTCTGTTCACACAAATTGTGTTTAGTTCCCCATGAGCGTTATTTTGCAGTCAGTAATTTCATGCAATATCATCTGCATGGATCACAATTGTATTTTGGGACATAGGCCGGTCTCAGGGATCAATTAGGGTGGAATTGTCGACCCATGGTGTGACACTACATAGCCAAATATATAAATAAGCAAAGATTAAGATAACAAAAGACAAGGCTCAATTCCCATTCCCTTCCCCTCCTGAGCACGCAACTACACAAAGCAAAACTGCCATAATTTACTTTCTCATGCATACACATTTAGTTATAAGCTTCTAAAACAGAAATCAATGTGAACAAAACAAAATAGTGACATCTTTAGATACCCCCTTTGGAATTGCCTGATAAAGCCATTGGGTTCATTTCCCCAAACTTTAAAAAGGAGTATATGTTACTGTTAGAGCATACAATTAGGTGGCAAAATCCAATAACATGAAAACATTGCCTTCAAACAATGTCCCAGGGCAAATAATCTAGAAATGCATGTTTTCCCCCATTCTTTTTTTTTGCTACCTCATACCTGTATCCGTCCATGACAATTTTTTGGATATTTATTAATACAGGAATGTAGCTCATGCTCCAAGGAATGCAGTGCCGCTTTCCCGGAGATAATCGGTCAAGCGGTTTCCGATATAGGAGGGGGAGGGGGAATCGCCCTCCCCCCCCCCCCCCCCCCCCGACGGATTCGTTTTTGTTTTGGCCGACAGTAATAGGGTTAATAATGTCACATGCCATTGTATGTTCTTTCTTTTCACAGATACGTTGGATCCGGTCGTTTGTCAATATTGTGTTGTGGTTGATGGTTACAATGAAGTACCTCAAGCGCTGTGCCTGCCCCAGGCATGAGGATGGAAGTGCAGTTTTCACTGCAAGCGCAGAAAGAACAAACTTCGTGTCTCTGAAAAGTAATACGGTGCCAAAGTGGATCGTGCAGGCATTGCATATTCCGAGAAGAAAATCGGTGGGTTTCATCTGCCGAGCGTGCATTGAGCACGCCAAATCTCAGCACAAGGTAATATATGTGAGAAACAGTGAAATTGCAGTAAAAATGAAATCGCTGCCAGTGTGCACTATACTGGTGCTGTTAATATGCTGTCATACATACATTTAGGTGACATAATGTGCTACCAAATGTTCATGGGCAGGTCCAGGGGGAAGGCAGGAATTACCACCCGTTCTGGATCCTCCAATGCAAATGCAGCACAGCATAGTGAGCATTGTGCAGTGTGATTGCCAAAATAGTTGCCTTTGAAATGCATATGTCCCTTGCCGCTCCAACCCCCCCAAAAAAAACTTGTGCTGTGTGGTTGTCCCTTTGCTTTCTGCAAATATTCTTACAATATTAACTTGCATTCTCTTTTCTCTACTGCAGGTCAACCTGGAGCCAAGCTCTGCTCCAACACCTCAGACATCGGCTGTGACGTCCAGAGTCCATGTCATCATCAATCGGTAAGGGATACTCAATATTTTACCTTAATTTACCCACCATACATTACCTTCCCTATCTTCGAGGTGTGTAAACAGTCATGAGCCACTTTGTTTCATGTAATGTCTGAATTAACTGTTGTTGTACAACTTCCAAAGCATTATATTAAAATGAAAGCAAGCATCAGTAACAACTAATTACTTCCTTCACATAAGGTCTGAAGCTGTCACTGGTTTTGACGATCAGGTCTTCTTACAACAGTCCCTCCACACCTGCATGATCTGCTTCAGTGACTGTGATGTGGTGCTTCATTGATTCAAAGTTGGGGTGGGAGGTATACTGTGCCCACTGCTGCAAACATGTCACAGAGTGTAGTCCAGCTGGTTTTTAATTTGGACATACTTCATTATAAATGTGCTGTTACATAAGCAACAATACTGAATGGCTCATTGTGCAAGTCATGTATTGATCTGATATTAGCATGTAATGCCTGATGCCTTTCTTTGTGTGGTGCATTGATGGCTGTTTTTTGCAGGCATTATTGTACTTGATTTATTTGCTGTTAACCTGCCTTACAAATACTCACCATGTCACTACAGCCACATTTCCAAAGTTAAGCTTCCTTCATTGCTAAACCCTCCATCAGTATCATGTTTTCAGTAGCATGTATCGGGTATCATGTTTTCAGTGTGATGAAACTGTTGCTGAAACCCATCCTCTTCTTATCAGCCTTCCGGAGACCCCCATCCCGATCCTGGTGCATGACGCCAACCCGGACCTGGGGGCTGACCTGGCGCCTTCCGCCAACCTGGCGCCTTCCGCCGACCCGGCGCCTTCATCCGTCCTGGTGGCCGTCGCCGACCCGTCGCCTTCCGCCGACCTGGGGGCCGTCGCCGACCCGGCGCCTTCCACCGTCCTGGGGGCCGTCGCCGACCCGGCGCCTGACACCGCCATGACGCCTGCCGCCGACCCGGCGTCTGACTGTACTCTGGTTCGATCTCGCTGGTGAGTGGAGCAAATCAAGGTTGAGGGACAGTCTCACAGCTTACAAATGTTTTAACATGTGTTATGTTTGTCTATGATGCTTCAGTTGTTTGAATTCAGTTGAATTCAGAATACATTTGTGAGATTTAAACTTTAGAAGCACTTCATACTACCATATCTCGATCAAGATAGTTCAGAAAACAGAATGGGGTTGGGGACAATTTTGCAAGGTACCAATATTTTGGGTTAATAAAAACAAGGCTAATTTTTAATAATGTAAATTTAAACAAAAATTCATACAAAATCGGAATGAACTCAGAAATGAATAAAAACTAAAACAATTAAGCTCATGGGCATGATCCTTGTAGTTGTGACGTCACGACCATAGTGAAAATAAAAAGTGCCGTCACAAATCACTATGGTCGTGACGTCGCAAACAAAATCAAGAATGTTAATAACTAAAATACGAGAAGTTAGGAGGTAGTTTTTGGACAGAAGGCAGTCTTAGATGTGTGTGAGAAGTACATTGAAAAATCGGGAAAATACGCTTAACTTTGTATGCGTTAAACCCCGCTACCTGTCCCCAACCCCATTGTGAGCTCCTTCAGCAGACATTGCGGCACTAGTCAATTAAGGAATATTGAAAAAGGCTTAGTGAAACCAATTACATCGTCCGGATATCCTTGATTTACAGGCACACATTTATTATGCCATAAAATGTAGCAACTTTGTCCTGTATGCACCTTGCAGCTGTGTATTTATTTGGTGTTTGGTTCTATTTGCTTTGCTACTGAAAGGGAATTGGTCACCTTGAAAGTTGTCTTGAAATTCAACCATACGGTACATCTTGAGCTCAAAACTACGAATATGACTTTGGTTTGGACAACTGATGGATATATGTGGAGAAAGAAGTAAGTTCCTCTTTGTATTTCACGAGAAATCGTACGATAGCAGCTGGCGTTCTGGCTCCGTCTGACGCCAAGTACAGTCTCTGACAAGGGGCCGCCCGGGCGTGGCCCGGAACCGCGGACATGAAACCGGGCCCACTAGTCCTGTGTCGAAATTACTTAACGTAGGGTCTAGGGAGGTAATTCTTTCACCACAACCCATTTTTAGATCTGCTCTACAAATCTGCTATCTCAGTCCAAAACCCCATGCTAAACGTGAACTATTCTCTTTAACAGATGTCATCTCATTTTGTATATAAGTACAATGTTGCTGATCAGCACATTATCAAAGACAGAGGTTGTTGCTGGCAGTTACCGGTTCAAAAGCATTCCAAAGCCAGTCCTTGTCATAATCCTATGTGTATTATATCCTCGTGTCCACTGCCTTGTTCCCAGCCGTCCTACTCCTGGAGGAATCCTGGTGCTCCCAGCTCAGTGTCTGGGACTTCGCGCTGGACGTCATCTCCGCGGTAAGGAACACACCGCAGTTTTCATATTATTGATATAGGCGACTGCAATTAACCCGCGCACTGCAGGGGCTTTGCGCCGAACACGAACTGCAGGGGGGGGGGGATTTCCGCCACCTCCTCCCTGAGATCTCGAAAACTACGCTACGTAGCGAGAAACGGAAAACGAAATTTGATAGCTTGATACATGTTCTATCGAAAGTATTTCAGTAATGTTTTAGGTCAGGTCAAAATTGAGGTCACCAGAGGTCATCAAAGGTCAAATTTTCCAGTTTTTCCCTGTTTTAGGACATCGCTCAGAAATTCCCATATATCTCAGAAACTTTGCTAGTTAGAAACAAACCGAAAAAAGCAAACGCCAGCCAGTGAAGGCTCAGGTCAAGGTCAAGTGGTGACCCAAGTAGAGCATGTTGCATATGGGAAGACGTGTCCGACGAGACAAACACATTGATGTCTGTTTCACTCCTCTATCTTCATTATGTCGGAGTTATTGACAAAAAAGTGATGGTGACCTCGCATGACCTCAAATGACCCAATAGGGGTCACTGAACAAAACTTACACTTGGATCATCAAGAATATCCTATAATAGCATGATCCAGAAGTAATTGGACTAATATCATGCATATCCTTAGCATTTTTATATTTCCCCATTGACTTATTATGGGGAGGTTACGAAATTTACCTGACCTTAGGTCACCGATATCAAAATTCCGAGATAAACGAATTGTAAGTACTTATGCCCTCATGACATCCTGTAAGTTTCAAACTGATCGGTGAAAAACTCTGACTTTGGCACAACTGCAAACATTTTTGTTGGTGGGGTCACTTCACCTGGGCTGGTGACCTGACCTGAGATGACCCGAGGTTATTTTTTTCTTCAAAGTCTGCTCAATTGATGTGACAGGTGTGTGAAAACCCGGCGGCGCGCAGATATTTTACTAGGGGAATCGATTCCGAATCCGATTCCAGAGCACCTAAAATTTTGATTCCGAATCCGATTCCATTGATTCCACTCTGCATACAAATGTCCGATCATATCTATATTTTGTACAAATGACATGAATGACACGAATGGTAATATTAAATATATTATACAGGTATATTTACTATGGCTATTTTGCTATAAAACTTCAAATAATTTCATGAATTTGTTGAAGAGTGTTGTATGTCTCCACCACAAAAGTAGAATTACTGATCATGTTTATTGACCCTCATTGGGCAAAAAATAATCGCTTATCGTTGCCTTATGTATCATGCATGCTCAAAGAAACAAATTGCCTCCAGGGAAGTTTAAATTCATGGTCAGAGTGATTTTTACGAAAATAAGACGGAATCACTTGAAATTGCCATTGATTCCGATCCGATTCCATAATTGTATAAACATGATTGACTCCACCTTGCCCGATGGAGTTGAAATTCGCCATACATTTCCTTCGCGCTCTCTCGTTCATCGCCAACTACGGCGCCTTACTGGTGTAATATTTTAAACTGAAAAAAACGAGCGAGTTTTATGAGTACATTACTCGTTGTACTTGTTATAGGATACTTTAAAGCGCATGTACTTTCATGTGACATCACAATATTCATGTTCACAATATTCATGTTCACAATATTCATGTTCACAATATTCATGTTCACAATATTCATGTTCACAATATTCATGTTCACAATATTCATGTTCACAATATTCATGTTCACAATATTCATGTTCACAATATTCATGTTCACAATATTCATGTTCACAATATTCATGTTCACAATATTCATGTTCACAATATTCATGTTCACAATATTCATGTTCACAATATTCATGTTCACAATATTCATGTTCACAATATTCCTGTGCTTTCTGTTCTCCACAGAGCGGGCTTTGTCCGAACACCGGTGCGGTGCCGCCTGTGGAAGGGTGACCTGATGAACTCGCGCAAGCGGCACAAGGCTGTCATGGACTCCAAGGCGGAACAGCTGGCGCGGCTGCGACGCGAGCATGCCACGGCTAAGAAACGGTGGAGGCAGGAGAAGACGCGTCTGGAGGCCGAGCTGTGTGAGGCGAAGCGCGAGCTCGCTGAGCTGCGTCGCGCCGTCAGCGACGTACTTACGGACACGCAGGTCTCCCGGCTGCGGACCAAGGGCAAGGAAGCCTGGAGCGAAGAGGACATCGTACGCGCCCTCTCCATCCGCTGCGTGTCCCTCAAGTGCTACAGGTACCTGAGGGATAAGCTCCACTTCCCCCTGCCTGGACTGACCACGCTTCGAACCTGGACGAAGGCTTTCCAGACGCCGCCAGGACTGATCGACTGCTCGCTGAAGATCATGCGCAGCGTCCGAGACACCATCCCCGACATCGACCGCTACCTCGTTCTGAGCTTCGATGAGATGTACGTTGACTCGCGCCTCTGCTTCGACTCGACCGAGGACCGGGTCTACGGGCCGTGTAAGAACGTGCAAGTCCTGATGGCTCGCAGTCTTACCAGCCATTGGAAACAGCCGATCTTTTTCGCTTTCGACCAGAAGATGACCCGCGACATCCTGTTCGCGGCCATCGCCGCCGTGGAGACCATCGGCTACCTGGTCGTGGCCACGGTCTGCGACCTGTCGCCCACCAACCAAGGCTTCCTGTGGTCCGACCGCGGTCTCAAGATCAACCCGGAAGACGCGTGGTTCAGGCACCCGTATGATCCCAGCCGGTGAGTTCATGCTAGCTGCAATATTGTCATGTAACATGCATGTATTTGGCAATGTTACTGGTTTTGGATTGTAAGGTTGATATTTGAATAATTATTTCCAATTAATGCCTCAGACTCAGAGGCCTACTTTTACTTACAGCATACGTTTAGTTTTGACACATATTTTCGTTGATAAAAATATACAGTGTGCCCACTTCGACGTGCCCATTCAATCACCTCTTCAACCGCAATTAAATTAGTAAAGTTACTTCTTTGGTTATATGTATTGTATATTTATGTATGTGTTTAAATGCGTGTGTATTGTGTATGTGATATATGTATGTGATAAACTCCGTTGCAGTAAGATCTACCCGTTCGCGGACGTTCCGCACCTCCTGAAACTCACGCGGAACCACGTTCTGGACCACGGGCTGCGCCTGCCACCACCGTCCAAAGCCATCGTCGACAGAAGCGTCTTCTCCAAACTTCTCAGCGTGGACGCCGCCGAGTTCCGACTGTGCCACAAGCTGACACAGAAGCACCTCACGGTACAACCCCCGTAGTTTCATGTTACCTAATTTATTACCCAACAAACAACAACAACTACGCTACGTAGCGAGAAGCGGAACACGGCATTTGATAGCTTGATACATGTTCTATCGAAAGTATTTCAGTATTGTTTTAGGTCAGGTCAAAGTTGAGGTCACCAGAGGTCATCAAAGGTCAAATTTTCCAGTTTAGTTAAAGTGTGTGTTATTTGCATATTGCAATGTATTTTATGATTTGCTGGCAGGTGGCGAACCAAGATCGCCAGCGCGTCTGACACCTGGCCGCTCAGACGATGAGTGGGACGGTAGGACGCGCCATACAGCACTGCCTGGGCGACGAGTACCGGGAACAGGCCGAGTTTGTCGTCGCCGTCGACCGCGCGTTCGACACGTTCAACTCGCGTCACCCCATGGACGTCAAGAAGCACCGCTGTGGTTTCGGTATGCCGGAGGCGTTCGACGAGCATCATGACTCACTCATGCAGTTCACGAAGCTGGTGCGGGACCTCCGAGTGGGCTCACGCCAGACGCTGCTGCCCTTCCAGAAAGGCTTCCTGATGTCCTCGACCGCCCTCCGAGGCCTACACAGCGCGCTCTGCACACGGCAGGGTGGGCTCAAGTACATCTTGACATCACGACTCACCCAGGACTTCGTAGAGAACTTCTTCTCTCAGGTGAACATTTAAGAAATGCTGACAAATGTCTTGAAGTTGAAGTTTGTTAACATACACACGACTAATGGTTTCCAGTCTGTGTAACTTGTTATTCATTTATTTATCCTTGATATCCACCACTTTTAGGATCCAGCCACTGCCTACTTACTATATGAAATACAAATTTGCTCGTTTCCCTCTACGTTTCACGGACATCCATCTCACGTTCAAACCATAGCATATTTAATTACTGTTGAGTTCAACTATTTCTTTTGACTTGCAAGTGTGTCAGCCTAAACATGGATTTTGTTTTTGACGCATGCTTGTACAACGATAGCTCCTGAATCGGACTGCCCTCATGTTTTTCTCATGCATTCTCTTGGATCTTTACTCTTATACCGGGCGTCCCAGAAAGAACAGGCGCATTTTCTTCTTATCATATAAGCTCCTTTTTTGGACAAACTGATAATAGTGAACACGAGTTCCTTTTACATGATTACACACACACACACACACACACACACACACACACACACACACACACACACACACACACACACACACACACACACACACACACACACACACACACACACACACACACACACACACACACACACACACACACACACACACACACACACACACACACACACACACACACACACACACACACACACACACACACACACACACACACACACACACACACACACACACACACACACACACACACACACACACACACACACACACACACACACACACACACACACACACACACACACACACACACACACACACACACACACACACACACACACACACACACACACACACACACACACACACACACACACACACACACACACACACACACACACACACACACACACACACACACACACACACACACACACACACACACACACACACACACACACACACACACACACACACACACACACACACACACACACACACACACACACACACACACACACACACACACACACACACACACACACACACACACACACACACACACACACACACACACACACACACACACACACACACACACACACACACACACACACACACACACACACACACACACACACACACACACACACACACACACACACACACACACACACACACACACACACACACACACACACACACACACACACACACACACACACACACACACACACACACACACACACACACACACACACACACACACACACACACACACACACACACACACACACACACACACACACACACACACACACACACACACACACACACACACACACACACACACACACACACACACACACACACACACACACACACACACACACACACACACACACACACACACACACACACACACACACACACACACACACACACACACACACACACACACACACACACACACACACACACACACACACACACACACACACACACACACACACACACACACACACACACACACACACACACACACACACACACACACACACACACACACACACACACACACACACACACACACACACACACACACACACACACACACACACACACACACACACACACACACACACACACACACACACACACACACACACACACACACACACACACACACACACACACACACACACACACACACACACACACACACACACACACACACACATGTCTGTCTGTCTGTCTGTTGTCTGTTGTCTGTTGTCTGTTGTCTGTTGTCTGTTGTCTGTTGTCTGTTGTCTGTTGTCTGTTGTCTGTTGTCTGTTGTCTGTTGTCTGTTGTCTGTTGTCTGTTGTCTGTTGTCTGTTGTCTGTTGTCTGTTGTCTGTTGTCTGTTGTCTGTTGTCTGTTGTCTGTTGTCTGTTGTCTGTTGTCTGTTGTCTGTTGTCTGTTGTCTGTTGTCTGTTGTCTGTTGTCTGTTGTCTGTTGTCTGTTGTCTGTTGTCTGTTGTCTGTTGTCTGTTGTCTGTTGTCTGTTGTCTGTTGTCTGTTGTCTGTTGTCTGTTGTCTGTTGTCTGTTGTCTGTTGTCTGTTGTCTGTTGTCTGTTGTCTGTTGTCTGTTGTCTGTTGTCTGTTGTCTGTTGTCTGTTGTCTGTTGTCTGTTGTCTGTTGTCTGTTGTCTGTTGTCTGTTGTCTGTTGTCTGTTGTCTGTTGTCTGTTGTCTGTTGTCTGTTGTCTGTTGTCTGTTGTCTGTTGTCTGTTGTCTGTTGTCTGTTGTCTGTTGTCTGTTGTCTGTTGTCTGTTGTCTGTTGTCTGTTGTCTGTTGTCTGTTGTCTGTTGTCTGTTGTCTGTTGTCTGTTGTCTGTTGTCTGTTGTCTGTTGTCTGTTGTCTGTTGTCTGTTGTCTGTTGTCTGTTGTCTGTTGTCTGTTGTCTGTTGTCTGTTGTCTGTTGTCTGTTGTCTGTTGTCTGTTGTCTGTTGTCTGTTGTCTGTTGTCTGTTGTCTGTTGTCTGTTGTCTGTTGTCTGTTGTCTGTTGTCTGTTGTCTGTTGTCTGTTGTCTGTTGTCTGTTGTCTGTTGTCTGTTGTCTGTTGTCTGTTGTCTGTTGTCTGTTGTCTGTTGTCTGTTGTCTGTTGTCTGTTGTCTGTTGTCTGTTGTCTGTTGTCTGTTGTCTGTTGTCTGTTGTCTGTTGTCTGTTGTCTGTTGTCTGTTGTCTGTTGTCTGTTGTCTGTTGTCTGTTGTCTGTTGTCTGTTGTCTGTTGTCTGTCTGTCTGTCTGTCTGTCTGTCTGTCTGTCTGTCTGTCTGTCTGTCTGTCTGTCTGTCTGTCTGTCTGTCTGTCTGTCTGTCTGTCTGTCTGTCTGTCTGTCTGTCTGTCTGTCTGTCTGTCTGTCTGTCTGTCTGTCTGTCTGTCTGTCTGTCTGTCTGTCTGTCTGTCTGTCTGTCTGTCTGTCTGTCTGTCTGTCTGTCTGTCTGTCTGTCTGTCTGTCTGTCTGTCTGTCTGTCTGTCTGTCTGTCTGTCTGTCTGTCTGTCTGTCTGTCTGTCTGTCTGTCTGTCTGTCTGTCTGTCTGTCTGTCTGTCTGTCTGTCTGTCTGTCTGTCTGTCTGTCTGTCTGTCTGTCTGTCTGTCTGTCTGTCTGTCTGTCTGTCTGTCTGTCTGTCTGTCTGTCTGTCTGTCTGTCTGTCTGTCTGTCTGTCTGTCTGTCTGTCTGTCTGTCTGTCTGTCTGTCTGTCTGTCTGTCTGTCTGTCTGTCTGTCTGTCTGTCTGTCTGTCTGTCTGTCTGTCTGTCTGTCTGTCTGTCTGTCTGTCTGTCTGTCTGTCTGTCTGTCTGTCTGTCTGTCTGTCTGTCTGTCTGTCTGTCTGTCTGTCTGTCTGTCTGTCTGTCTGTCTGTCTGTCTGTCTGTCTGTCTGTCTGTCTGTCTGTCTGTCTGTCTGTCTGTCTGTCTGTCTGTCTGTCTGTCTGTCTGTCTGTCTGTCTGTCTGTCTGTCTGTCTGTCTGTCTGTCTGTCTGTCTGTCTGTCTGTCTGTCTGTCTGTCTGTCTGTCTGTCTGTCTGTCTGTCTGTCTGTCTGTCTGTCTGTCTGTCTGTCTGTCTGTCTGTCTGTCTGTCTGTCTGTCTGTCTGTCTGTCTGTCTGTCTGTCTGTCTGTCTGTCTGTCTGTCTGTCTGTCTGTCTGTCTGTCTGTCTGTCTGTCTGTCTGTCTGTCTGTCTGTCTGTCTGTCTGTCTGTCTGTCTGTCTGTCTGTCTGTCTGTCTGTCTGTCTGTCTGTCTGTCTGTCTGTCTGTCTGTCTGTCTGTTGTCTGTTGTCTGTTGTCTGTTGTTGTCTGTTGTCTGTTGTCTGTTGTCTGTTGTCTGTTGTCTGTTGTCTGTTGTCTGTTGTCTGTTGTCTGTTGTCTGTTGTCTGTTGTCTGTTGTCTGTTGTCTGTTGTCTGTTGTCTGTTGTCTGTTGTCTGTTGTCTGTTGTCTGTTGTCTGTTGTCTGTTGTCTGTTGTCTGTTGTCTGTTGTCTGTTGTCTGTTGTCTGTTGTCTGTTGTCTGTTGTCTGTTGTCTGTTGTCTGTTGTCTGTTGTCTGTTGTCTGTTGTCTGTTGTCTGTTGTCTGTTGTCTGTTGTCTGTTGTCTGTTGTCTGTTGTCTGTTGTCTGTTGTCTGTTGTCTGTTGTCTGTTGTCTGTTGTCTGTTGTCTGTTGTCTGTTGTCTGTTGTCTGTTGTCTGTTGTCTGTTGTCTGTTGTCTGTTGTCTGTTGTCTGTTGTCTGTTGTCTGTTGTCTGTTGTCTGTTGTCTGTTGTCTGTTGTCTGTTGTCTGTTGTCTGTTGTCTGTTGTCTGTTGTCTGTTGTCTGTTGTCTGTTGTCTGTTGTCTGTTGTCTGTTGTCTGTTGTCTGTTGTCTGTTGTCTGTTGTCTGTTGTCTGTTGTCTGTTGTCTGTTGTCTGTTGTCTGTTGTCTGTTGTCTGTTGTCTGTTGTCTGTTGTCTGTTGTCTGTTGTCTGTTGTCTGTTGTCTGTTGTCTGTCTGTTGTCTGTCTGTTGTCTGTCTGTTGTCTGTCTGTTGTCTGTCTGTTGTCTGTCTGTTGTCTGTCTGTTGTCTGTCTGTTGTCTGTCTGTTGTCTGTCTGTTGTCTGTCTGTTGTCTGTCTGTTGTCTGTCTGTTGTCTGTCTGTTGTCTGTCTGTTGTCTGTCTGTTGTCTGTCTGTTGTCTGTCTGTTGTCTGTCTGTTGTCTGTCTGTTGTCTGTCTGTTGTCTGTCTGTTGTCTGTCTGTTGTCTGTCTGTTGTCTGTCTGTTGTCTGTCTGTTGTCTGTCTGTTGTCTGTCTGTTGTCTGTCTGTTGTCTGTCTGTTGTCTGTCTGTTGTCTGTCTGTTGTCTGTCTGTTGTCTGTCTGTTGTCTGTCTGTTGTCTGTCTGTTGTCTGTCTGTCTGTCTGTCTGTCTGTCTGTCTGTCTGTCTGTCTGTCTGTCTGTCTGTCTGTCTGTCTGTCTGTCTGTCTGTCTGTCTGTCTGTCTGTCTGTCTGTCTGTCTGTCTGTCTGTCTGTCTGTCTGTCTGTCTGTCTGTCTGTCTGTCTGTCTGTCTGTCTGTCTGTCTGTCTGTCTGTCTGTCTGTCTGTCTGTCTGTCTGTCTGTCTGTCTGTCTGTCTGTCTGTCTGTCTGTCTGTCTGTCTGTCTGTCTGTCTGTCTGTCTGTCTGTCTGTCTGTCTGTCTGTCTGTTGTCTGTCTGTCTGTTGTCTGTCTGTCTGTTGTCTGTCTGTCTGTTGTCTGTCTGTCTGTTGTCTGTCTGTCTGTTGTCTGTCTGTCTGTTGTCTGTCTGTCTGTTGTCTGTCTGTCTGTTGTCTGTCTGTCTGTTGTCTGTCTGTCTGTTGTCTGTCTGTCTGTTGTCTGTCTGTCTGTTGTCTGTCTGTCTGTTGTCTGTCTGTCTGTTGTCTGTCTGTCTGTTGTCTGTCTGTCTGTTGTCTGTCTGTCTGTTGTCTGTCTGTCTGTTGTCTGTCTGTCTGTTGTCTGTCTGTCTGTTGTCTGTCTGTCTGTTGTCTGTCTGTCTGTTGTCTGTCTGTCTGTTGTCTGTCTGTCTGTTGTCTGTCTGTCTGTTGTCTGTCTGTCTGTTGTCTGTCTGTCTGTTGTCTGTCTGTCTGTTGTCTGTCTGTCTGTTGTCTGTCTGTCTGTTGTCTGTCTGTCTGTTGTCTGTCTGTCTGTTGTCTGTCTGTCTGTTGTCTGTCTGTCTGTTGTCTGTCTGTCTGTTGTCTGTCTGTCTGTTGTCTGTCTGTCTGTTGTCTGTCTGTCTGTTGTCTGTCTGTCTGTTGTCTGTCTGTCTGTTGTCTGTCTGTCTGTTGTCTGTCTGTCTGTTGTCTGTCTGTCTGTTGTCTGTCTGTCTGTTGTCTGTCTGTCTGTTGTCTGTCTGTCTGTTGTCTGTCTGTCTGTTGTCTGTCTGTCTGTTGTCTGTCTGTCTGTTGTCTGTCTGTCTGTTGTCTGTCTGTCTGTTGTCTGTCTGTCTGTTGTCTGTCTGTCTGTTGTCTGTCTGTCTGTTGTCTGTCTGTCTGTTGTCTGTCTGTCTGTTGTCTGTCTGTCTGTTGTCTGTCTGTCTGTTGTCTGTCTGTCTGTTGTCTGTCTGTCTGTTGTCTGTCTGTCTGTTGTCTGTCTGTCTGTTGTCTGTCTGTCTGTTGTCTGTCTGTCTGTTGTCTGTCTGTCTGTTGTCTGTCTGTCTGTTGTCTGTCTGTCTGTTGTCTGTCTGTCTGTTGTCTGTCTGTCTGTTGTCTGTCTGTCTGTTGTCTGTCTGTCTGTTGTCTGTCTGTCTGTTGTCTGTCTGTCTGTTGTCTGTCTGTCTGTTGTCTGTCTGTCTGTTGTCTGTCTGTCTGTTGTCTGTCTGTCTGTTGTCTGTCTGTCTGTTGTCTGTCTGTCTGTTGTCTGTCTGTCTGTCTGTTGTCTGTCTGTCTGTTGTCTGTCTGTCTGTCTGTTGTCTGTCTGTCTGTCTGTTGTCTGTCTGTCTGTCTGTTGTCTGTCTGTCTGTCTGTTGTCTGTCTGTCTGTCTGTTGTCTGTCTGTCTGTTGTCTGTCTGTCTGTTGTCTGTCTGTCTGTCTGTTGTCTGTCTGTCTGTCTGTTGTCTGTCTGTCTGTCTGTTGTCTGTCTGTCTGTCTGTTGTCTGTCTGTCTGTCTGTTGTCTGTCTGTCTGTCTGTTGTCTGTCTGTCTGTCTGTTGTCTGTCTGTCTGTCTGTTGTCTGTCTGTCTGTCTGTTGTCTGTCTGTCTGTCTGTTGTCTGTCTGTCTGTCTGTTGTCTGTCTGTCTGTTGTCTGTCTGTCTGTCTGTTGTCTGTCTGTCTGTCTGTTGTCTGTCTGTCTGTCTGTTGTCTGTCTGTCTGTCTGTTGTCTGTCTGTCTGTCTGTTGTCTGTCTGTCTGTTGTCTGTCTGTCTGTCTGTTGTCTGTCTGTCTGTTGTCTGTCTGTCTGTTGTCTGTCTGTCTGTTGTCTGTCTGTCTGTTGTCTGTCTGTCTGTTGTCTGTCTGTTGTCTGTCGGTTGTCTGTCGGTTGTCTGTCGGTTGTCTGTCTGTTGTCTGTCTGTTGTCTGTCTGTTGTCTGTCTGTTGTCTGTCTGTTGTCTGTATGTTGTCTGTCTGTTGTCTGTCTGTTGTCTGTCTGTTGTCTGTCTGTTGTCTCTGTCTCTGTCTCTGTCTCTGTCTCTGTCTCTGTCTCTGTCTCTGTCTCTGTCTCTGTCTCTGTCTCTGTCTCTGTGTATGTCTGTCTGTGTCTGTCTGTCTGTGTCTGTCTGTCTGTGTCAGTCTGTCTGTCTGTGTCTGTATGTCTGTCTGTGTCTGTCTGTCTGTGTCTGTCTGTGTCTGTCTGTCTGTGTCTGTCTGTCTGTGTCTGTCTGTCCGTGTCTGTCTGTCTGTGTCTGTCTGTCTGTGTCTGTCTGTCTGTGTCTGTCTGTATGTGTCTGTCTGTCTGTCTGTGTCTGTCTGTCTGTCTGTGTCTGTCTGTATGTGTCTGTCTGTCTGTGTCTGTCTGTCTGTGTCTGTCTGTCTGTGTCTGTCTGTCTGTGTCTGTCTGTCTGTGTCTGTCTGTCTGTGTCTGTCTGTCTGTGTCTGTCTGTCTGTGTCTGTCTGTCTGTGTCTGTCTGTCTGTGTCTGTCTGTCTGTGTCTGTCTGTCTGTGTCTGTCTGTCTGTGTCTGTCTGTCTGTGTCTGTCTGTCTGTGTCTGTCTGTCTGTGTCTGTCTGTCTGTGTCTGTCTGTCTGTGTCTGTCTGTCTGTGTCTGTCTGTCTGTGTCTGTCTGTCTGTGTCTGTCTGTCTGTGTCTGTCTGTCTGTGTCTGTCTGTCTGTGTCTGTCTGTCTGTGTCTGTCTGTCTGTGTCTGTCTGTCTGTGTCTGTCTGTCTGTGTCTGTCTGTCTGTGTCTGTCTGTCTGTGTCTGTCTGTCTGTGTCTGTCTGTCTGTGTCTGTCTGTCTGTGTCTGTCTGTCTGTGTCTGTCTGTCTGTGTCTGTCTGTCTGTGTCTGTCTGTCTGTGTCTGTCTGTCTGTGTCTGTCTGTCTGTGTCTGTCTGTCTGTGTCTGTCTGTCTGTGTCTGTCTGTCTGTGTCTGTCTGTCTGTGTCTGTCTGTGTCTGTCTGTCTGTGTCTGTCTGTCTGTGTCTGTCTGTCTGTGTCTGTCTGTCTGTGTCTGTCTGTCTGTGTCTGTCTGTGTCTGTCTGTCTGTGTCTGTCTGTCTGTGTCTGTCTGTCTGTGTCTGTCTGTCTGTGTCTGTGTCTGTCTGTCTGTGTCTGTCTGTCTGTGTCTGTCTGTCTGTGTCTGTCTGTCTGTGTCTGTCTGTCTGTGTCTGTCTGTCTGTGTCTGTCTGTCTGTGTCTGTCTGTCTGTGTCTGTCTGTCTGTGTCTGTCTGTCTGTGTCTGTCTGTCTGTGTCTGTCTGTCTGTGTCTGTCTGTCTGTGTCTGTCTGTCTGTGTCTGTCTGTCTGTCTGTGTCTGTCTGTCTGTGTCTGTCTGTCTGTGTCTGTCTGTCTGTGTCTGTCTGCCTGTGTCTGTCTGTCTGTGTCTGTCTGTCTGTGTCTGTCTGTCTGTGTCTGTCTGTCTGTCTGTGTCTGTCTGTCTGTCTGTGTCTGTCTGTCTGTGTCTGTCTGTCTGTGTCTGTCTGTCTGTGTCTGTCTGTGTCTGTCTGTCTGTGTCTGTCTGTCTGTGTCTGTCTGTCTGTGTCTGTCTGTCTGTGTCTGTCTGTCTGTGTATGTCTGTCTGTGTCTGTCTGTCTGTGTCTGTCTGTCTGTGTCTGTCTGTCTGTGTCTGTCTGTCTGTGTCTGTCTGTCTGTGTCTGTCTGTCTGTGTCTATCTGTCTGTGTCTGTCTGTCTGTGTCTGTCTGTCTGTGTCTGTCTGTCTGTCTGTGTCTGTCTGTCTGTCTGTGTCTGTCTGTCTGTCTGTGTCTGTCTGTCTGTCTGTGTATGTCTGTCTGTGTCTGTCTGTCTGTGTCTGTCTGTCTGTGTCTGTCTGTCTGTGTCTGTCTGTGTCTGTCTGTATGTGTCTGTCTGTCTGTGTCTGTATGTCTGTCTGTGTCTGTCTGTCTGTGTCTGTCTGTCTGTGTCTGTCTGTCTGTGTCTGTCTGTCTGTGTCTGTCTGTCTGTGTCTGTCTGTCTGTCTGTGTCTGTCTGTCTGTGTCTGTCTGTCTGTGTCTGTCTGTCTGTCTGTGTCTGTCTGTCTGTGTCTGTCTGTCTGTGTCTGTCTGTCTGTGTCTGTCTGTCTGTGTCTGTCTGTCTGTGTCTGTCTGTCTGTGTCTGTCTGTCTGTGTCTGTCTGTCTGTGTCTGTCTGTCTGTGTCTGTCTGTCTGTGTCTGTCTGTCTGTGTCTGTCTGTCTGTGTCTGTCTGTCTGTGTCTGTCTGTCTGTGTCTGTCTGTCTGTGTCTGTCTGTCTGTGTCTGTCTGTCTGTGTCTGTCTGTCTGTGTCTGTCTGTCTGTGTCTGTCTGTCTGTGTCTGTCTGTCTGTGTCTGTCTGTCTGTGTCTGTCTGTCTGTGTCTGTCTGTCTGTGTCTGTCTGTCTGTGTCTGTCTGTCTGTGTCTGTCTGTCTGTGTCTGTCTGTCTGTGTATGTCTGTCTGTGTCTGTCTGTCTGTGTCTGTCTGTCTGTGTCTGTCTGTCTGTGTCTGTCTGTCTGTGTCTGTCTGTCTGTGTCTGTCTGTCTGTGTCTGTCTGTCTGTGTCTGTCTGTCTGTGTCTGTCTGTCTGTGTCTGTCTGTCTGTGTCTGTCTGTCTGTGTCTGTCTGTCTGTGTCTGTCTGTCTGTGTCTGTCTGTATGTGTCTGTCTGTCTGTGTCTGTCTGTCTGTGTCTGTCTGTCTGTGTCTGTCTGTCTGTGTCTGTCTGTCTGTGTCTGTCTGTCTGTGTCTGTCTGTCTGTGTCTGTCTGTCTGTGTCTGTCTGTCTGTGTCTGTCTGTCTGTGTCTGTCTGTCTGTGTATGTCTGTCTGTGTATGTCTGTCTGTGTCTGTCTGTCTGTGTCTGTCTGTCTGTGTCTGTCTGTCTGTGTCTGTCTGTCTGTGTCTGTCTGTGTCTGTCTGTCTGTGTCTGTCTGTCTGTGTCTGTCTGTCTGTGTCTGTCTGTCTGTGTCTGTCTGTCTGTGTCTTGTCTGTCTGTGTCTTGTCTGTCTGTGTCTTGTCTGTCTGTGTCTTGTATGTCTGTGTCTGTATGTCTGTGTCTGTCTGTCTGTGTCTGTCTGTCTGTGTCTGTCTGTCTGTGTCTGTCTGTCTGTGTCTGTCTGTCTTTGTCTGTCTGTCTGTGTCTGTCTGTCTGTGTCTGTCTGTCTGTGTCTGTCTGTCTGTCTGTGTCTGTCTGTCTGTCTGTGTCTGTCTGTCTGTGTCTGTCTGTCTGTGTCTGTCTGTCTGTGTCTGTCTGTCTGTGTCTGTGTGTGTCTGTCTGTCTGTGTCTGTCTGTCTGTGTCTGTCTGTCTGTGTCTGTCTGTCTGTGTCTGTCTGTGTCTGTCTGTCTGTGTCTGTCTGTCTGTGTCTGTCTGTCTGTGTCTGTCTGTCTGTGTCTGTCTGTCTGTGTCTGTCTGTCTGTCTGTGTCTGTCTGTCTGTGTCTGTCTGTCTGTGTCTGTCTGTCTGTGTCTGTCTGTCTGTGTCTGTCTGTCTGTGTCTGTCTGTCTGTGTCTGTCTGTCTGTGTCTGTCTGTCTGTGTCTGTCTGTCTGTCTGTCTGTGTCTGTCTGTCTGTGTCTGTCTGTCTGTGTCTGTCTGTCTGTGTCTGTCTGTCTGTGTCTGTCTGTCTGTGTCTGTCTGTCTGTGTCTGTCTGTCTGTGTCTGTCTGTCTGTGTCTGTCTGTCTGTGTCTGTCTGTCTGTGTCTGTCTGTCTGTGTCTGTCTGTCTGTGTCTGTCTGTCTGTGTCTGTCTGTCTGTGTCTGTCTGTCTGTGTCTGTCTGTCTGTGTCTGTCTGTCTGTGTCTGTCTGTCTGTCTGTGTCTGTCTGTATGTGTCTGTCTGTCTGTGTCTGTCTGTCTGTGTCTGTCTGTCTGTGTCTGTCTGTCTGTGTCTGTCTGTCTGTGTCTGTCTGTCTGTGTCTGTCTGTCTGTGTCTGTCTGTCTGTGTCTGTGTCTGTCTGTCTGTGTCTGTCTGTCTGTGTCTGTCTGTCTGTGTCTGTCTGTCTGTGTCTGTCTGTCTGTGTCTGTCTGTCTGTGTCTGTCTGTCTGTGTCTGTCTGTCTGTGTCTGTCTGTCTGTGTCTGTCTGTCTGTGTCTGTCTGTCTGTGTCTGTCTGTCTGTGTCTGTCTGTCTGTGTCTGTCTGTCTGTGTCTGTCTGTCTGTGTCTGTGTCTGTCTGTCTGTCTGTGTCTGTCTGTCTGTCTGTGTCTGTCTGTCTGTGTCTGTGTCTGTCTGTGTCTGTCTGTCTGTGTCTGTCTGTGTCTGTCTGTCTGTGTCTGTCTGTCTGTGTCTGTCTGTCTGTGTCTGTCTGTCTGTGTCTGTCTGTCTGTGTCTGTCTGTCTGTGTCTGTCTGTCTGTGTCTGTCTGTCTGTCTGTGTCTGTCTGTCTGTGTCTGTCTGTCTGTGTCTGTCTGTCTGTGTCTGTATGTCTGTGTCTGTCTGTCTGTGTCTGTCTGTCTGTGTCTGTCTGTCTGTCTGTGTCTGTCTGTCTGTCTGTGTCTGTCTGTCTGTCTGTGTCTGTCTGTCTGTGTTTGTCTGTCTGTCTGTGTCTGTCTGTCTGTGTCTGTCTGTCTGTGTCTGTCTGTCTGTGTCTGTCTGTCTGTGTCTGTCTGTCTGTGTCTGTCTGTCTGTGTCTGTCTGTCTGTGTCTGTCTGTCTGTGTCTGTCTGTCTGTGTCTGTCTGTCTGTCTGTGTCTGTCTGTCTGTGTCTGTCTGTCTGTGTCTGTCTGTCTGTGTCTGTCTGTCTGTCTGTGTCTGTCTGTCTGTGTCTGTCTGTCTGTCTGTGTCTGTCTGTCTGTGTCTGTCTGTCTGTGTCTGTCTGTCTGTGTCTGTCTGTCTGTGTCTGTCTGTCTGTGTCTGTCTGTCTGTCTGTGCTGTCTGTCTGTGTCTGTCTGTCTGTGTCTGTCTGTCTGTCTGTGTCTGTCTGTGTCTGTCTGTCTGTCTGTGTCTGTCTGTGTGTCTGTCTGTGTCTGTCTGTCTGTGTCTGTCTGTCTGTGTATGTCTGTCTGTGTCTGTCTGTCTGTGTCTGTCTGTCTGTGTCTGTCTGTCTGTCTGTGTCTGTCTGTCTGTGTCTGTCTGTCTGTGTCTGTCTGTCTGTGTCTGTCTGTCTGTGTCTGTCTGTCTGTGTCTGTCTGTCTGTGTCTGTCTGTCTGTGTCTGTCTGTCTGTGTCTGTCTGTCTGTGTCTGTCTGTCTGTGTCTGTCTGTCTGTGTCTGTCTGTCTGTGTCTGTCTGTCTGTGTCTGTCTGTCTGTGTCTGTCTGTCTGTGTCTGTCTGTCTGTGTCTGTCTGTCTGTGTCTGTCTGTCTGTGTCTGTCTGTCTGTGTCTGTCTGTCTGTGTCTGTCTGTCTGTGTCTGTCTGTCTGTGTCTGTCTGTCTGTGTCTGTCTGTCTGTGTCTGTCTGTCTGTCTGTGTCTGTCTGTCTGTCTGTGTCTGTCTGTCTGTGTCTGTCTGTCTGTGTCTGTCTGTCTGTGTCTGTCTGTCTGTGTCTGTCTGTCTGTGTCTGTCTGTCTGTGTCTGTCTGTCTGTGTCTGTCTGTCTGTGTCTGTCTGTCTGTGTCTGTCTGTCTGTGTCTGTCTGTCTGTGTCTGTCTGTCTGTGTCTGTCTGTCTGTCTGTCTGTGTCTGTCTGTCTGTATGTGTCTGTCTGTCTGTCTGTCTGTGTCTGTCTGTCTGTCTGTGTCTGTCTGTCTGTGTCTGTCTGTCTGTGTCTGTCTGTCTGTGTCTGTCTGTCTGTGTCTGTCTGTCTGTGTCTGTCTGTCTGTGTCTGTCTGTCTGTGTCTGTCTGTCTGTGTCTGTCTGTCTGTGTCTGTCTGTCTGTGTCTGTCTGTCTGTGTCTGTCTGTCTGTGTCTGTCTGTCTGTGTCTGTCTGTCTGTCTGTGTCTGTCTGTCTGTCTGTGTCTGTCTGTCTGTCTGTCTCTGTCTGTCTGTCTGTCTGTGTCTGTCTGTCTGTCTGTGTCTGTCTGTGTCTGTCTGTCTGTGTCTGTCTGTCTGTGTCTGTCTGTCTGTGTCTGTCTGTCTGTCTGTGTCTGTCTGTCTGTGTCTGTCTGTCTGTGTCTGTCTGTCTGTGTCTGTCTGTCTGTGTCTGTCTGTCTGTCTGTCTGTCTGTGTCTGTCTGTCTGTGTCTGTCTGTCTGTGTCTGTCTGTCTGTGTCTGTCTGTCTGTGTCTGTCTGTCTGTGTCTGTCTGTCTGTGTCTGTCTGTCTGTCTGTGTCTGTCTGTCTGTGTCTGTCTGTCTGTGTCTGTCTGTCTGTGTCTGTCTGTCTGTGTCTGTCTGTCTGTGTCTGTCTGTCTGTCTGTGTCTGTCTGTCTGTGTCTGTCTGTCTGTGTCTGTCTGTCTGTGTCTGTCTGTCTGTGTCTGTCTGTCTGTGTCTGTCTGTCTGTGTCTGTCTGTCTGTGTCTGTCTGTCTGTGTCTGTCTGTCTGTGTCTGTCTGTCTGTGTCTGTCTGTCTGTGTCTGTCTGTCTGTGTCTGTCTGTCTGTGTCTGTCTGTCTGTGTCTGTCTGTCTGTGTCTGTCTGTCTGTGTCTGTCTGTCTGTGTCTGTCTGTCTGTGTCTGTCTGTCTGTGTCTGTCTGTCTGTGTCTGTCTGTCTGTGTCTGTCTGTCTGTGTCTGTCTGTCTGTGTCTGTCTGTCTGTGTCTGTCTGTCTGTGTCTGTCTGTCTGTGTCTGTCTGTCTGTGTCTGTCTGTCTGTGTCTGTCTGTCTGTGTCTGTCTGTCTGTGTCTGTCTGTCTGTGTCTGTCTGTCTGTGTCTGTCTGTCTGTGTCTGTCTGTCTGTGTCTGTCTGTCTGTGTCTGTCTGTCTGTGTCTGTCTGTCTGTGTCTGTCTGTCTGTGTCTGTCTGTCTGTGTCTGTCTGTCTGTGTCTGTCTGTCTGTGTCTGTCTGTCTGTGTCTGTCTGTCTGTGTCTGTCTGTCTGTGTCTGTCTGTCTGTGTCTGTCTGTCTGTGTCTGTCTGTCTGTGTCTGTCTGTCTGTGTCTGTCTGTCTGTGTCTGTCTGTCTGTGTCTGTCTGTCTGTGTCTGTCTGTCTGTGTCTGTCTGTCTGTGTCTGTCTGTCTGTGTCTGTCTGTCTGTGTCTGTCTGTCTGTGTCTGTCTGTCTGTCTGTGTCTGTCTGTCTGTCTGTGTCTGTCTGTCTGTCTGTGTCTGTCTGTCTGTGTCTGTCTGTCTGTGTCTGTCTGTCTGTGTCTGTCTGTCTGTCTGTCTGTGTCTGTCTGTCTGTGTCTGTCTGTCTGTGTCTGTCTGTCTGTGTCTGTCTGTCTGTGTCTGTCTGTCTGTGTCTGTCTGTCTGTGTCTGTCTGTCTGTGTCTGTCTGTCTGTGTCTGTCTGTCTGTGTCTTGTCTGTCTGTGTCTGTCTGTCTGTGTCTGTCTGTCTGTGTCTGTCTGTCTGTGTCTGTCTGTCTGTGTCTGTCTGTCTGTGTCTGTCTGTCTGTGTCTGTCTGTCTGTGTCTGTCTGTCTGTGTCTGTCTGTCTGTGTCTGTCTGTCTGTGTCTGTCTGTCTGTCTGTGTCTGTCTGTCTGTCTGTGTCTGTCTGTCTGTGTCTGTCTGTCTGTGTCTGTCTGTCTGTGTCTGTCTGTCTGTGTCTGTCTGTCTGTGTCTGTCTGTCTGTGTCTGTCTGTCTGTGTCTGTCTGTCTGTGTCTGTCTGTCTGTGTCTGTCTGTCTGTGTCTGTCTGTCTGTGTCTGTCTGTCTGTGTCTGTCTGTGTCTGTCTGTCTGTGTCTGTCTGTCTGTGTCTGTCTGTCTGTGTCTGTCTGTCTGTGTCTGTCTGTCTGTGTCTGTCTGTCTGTGTCTGTCTGTCTGTCTGTCTGTCTGTCTGTGTCTGTCTGTCTGTGTCTGTCTGTCTGTGTCTGTCTGTCTGTGTCTGTCTGTCTGTGTCTGTCTGTCTGTGTCTGTCTGTCTGTGTCTGTCTGTCTGTCTGTGTGTGTCTGTCTGTCTGTGTCTGTCTGTCTGTGTCTGTCTGTCTGTGTCTGTCTGTCTGTGTCTGTCTGTCTGTGTCTGTCTGTCTGTGTCTGTCTGTCTGTGTCTGTCTGTCTGTGTCTGTCTGTCTGTGTCTGTCTGTCTGTGTCTGTCTGTCTGTGTCTGTCTGTCTGTGTCTGTCTGTCTGTGTTCTGTCTGTCTGTGTCTGTCTGTCTGTGTCTGTCTGTCTGTCTGTGTCTGTCTGTATGTGTCTGTCTGTCTGTGTCTGTCTGTCTGTGTCTGTCTGTCTGTGTCTGTCTGTCTGTGTCTGTCTGTCTGTGTCTGTGTCTGTCTGTCTGTGTCTGTCTGTCTGTGTCTGTCTGTCTGTGTCTGTCTGTCTGTGTCTGTCTGTCTGTGTCTGTCTGTCT